>NDXB01003103.1:48447-76374 GCA_002631895.1 Agapornis roseicollis
AAAAAAAAAAAAAAAAAAAAGACTGGCTTTAATTATAATTACTGGTCAAAAATTGGGAAAGTTTGTGCGTGTGTGTGTACATTTTGGCACTGGTGACTGTAAAAACCTGCTTTAGGTTGTTTGCAGGATTTCAGATACCAGTTTGTGCTTACCATGAGGTACAAAAATTGTTACTTATTGAAATGTGTAATCCCTGTTAAGAATGGTACTGCTGACATTTCCATCTCATTCTGAGGATTTTTGACATTTCCTGAGTAAAATAAGGGATAAATAAGTATGGACCCTGAAACACACTGAAAATTTTTATCCTGACAAAAGATAAGCAATGCAGTGGAAAACAACTCTTAAGGCATCATTTTCCTGGTGAAGTTGCTCTCCTTTAAGGATTATTTTTTTACAACTCTGCAATAAATGCTTCAAGAAAGGACTTTCCAACTGAGTATAAAGAAAACTTATATCTCCTTTTAACACAAATCCATCGACTTTTCACTTGCAGTTTGCCTCTTCATGCTAATTATTATATGCCCTCTATTATAGGAATAGATCTTTGCAGGGGATACAATTAATGATATAAAAGACATTTCCACCCAGATTTCCTTTTCCTCTCCCAGAATTTCTAAGTTTTTGGCACTTTATATTTTTAGGAAAGCTTGTAAGTCAGAATGTGTGACATCATATTTTACAGAGCAGGAGTCTCTACCATATCCCACATAGCTGCTTATGAATTTCAAAGGCTTCTTTCCAGATAAACATCTAAAACTCTGGATCATTATCAAGCTTGCCCAGCCTCCTTTATTCTGGAAATCAGAGGGCTGTGTGTAGGGATACAGATTGTATCACAAGCTGTCAATAGTTGCATCTCAGGCTGCTGATTTCAGACAGGTCAGAATTCACATAAGGAAAAACATGCTCTCTTGATGTTTCTATTTCAGAAAATTGAGATGTTTGCAGAACCAGAGAACACAGAATACCTCTCAGCCTTCACCAAACAACTCTGAAGCCCCTGAAATGCTTGCTTTAGGTTTGAAGCAGTAGTCAGATATAAATGCTGATTACTTTTTATTTAACCCAGTCAGCTGAAAATAAACCTGAGTATACTTCACTGAAGCTTTGTCTCTGCTCAAAGCCTACTAGAAAATGACATTTCTATTTAGTGCGGATACAATTTAAAGAAGAACAGTGATGAAAAGAAACAAAACAAAACTCAGAACGCTGTGTTCATCATTCCTTGGCATTTTAGACTGAGCCTGAAGAAGGAATTCATTAATGGGTGAGGAGGAATGATAGGCCACAAATGATGGGAAGATTGAAAATTATTCTGAAGTTTGTGGGGGAAAAATCAGTATTACAAACTATGCCATTGCCTGTACAGTGTCTGAAATAACTGAAAAGGGACCTGTATGAATCCATGCACAAAAAGCTATAGCAGTGCAGACATCGAGATCTGCATCACATTCCCAACAGTCCCCACTTGCCTATGCATTAGCATGTGCAGTCATATATGTAGCTATCACACAAAGTCCTTGGTAGGATTTTAATGGTAGGGAGACTTTTCTTCCTCTTTCTCCTTGTCCTCCCTCCCTCCTGACATCTATGGGTTTTAAATCTCAAATACCTTTGGGCTTCTTTGGGAACTAAACAAACTGCACATGGAATACAGGCTGCCTCTGATCTACAGTATACAGTGCGTAACATTCGATGGTGACTCCAGCTGGGCTAATCCCAGCAGAATCTATCAGATTTCCCAGTACTTCTTAACAAGAACATTTCTAATAGGATCACTGAGAAGTAAATGACCTAAACACAAACACACATAGAATATGCTTTACGTTGTTTGTGTCACTCAAATTATCAGCTCAAGTCTGTCTCTCATTTAGTGCTACCTCCTCCACAACCTGTGTCAAGGCCGTTTTTTTAATAAAGGCTGCCATGAGCTTCCAGACATTCCCAGGTTTCTTCTGAGTGAATAATTGACTCTTATTTCCCTCTTTATGAAGTGACTGAGATATCAGGAGTGTTTTCAGATCGTCTGCTGGGAAGGTGCTTTGTTGGAGAGGGGGTTGCATACTGCTTTACAAAGGAACCTGTAAAAATTCCCCTATGCATTCACTGCAATGACTAGATGCTTGACAGTGAGAGAGGAATGTTTCTTAGAGAGAAAAAATAATCCTAATGGGAAACAATGTGGTAAATCTAGCAAAAAGCCATAACACCAGTATAAAAAAACAATCCATAATAATGGGGATTACAAAATGATTTTTCAAATAATATGGGGAATTAATCATAAGAGAGAGTTAGCCTTTTCCTGGGAACTAGGTTTAATTCCACTTTAAGTTTTCATCTTAATTGCTACTTCAGGGGTAAATGCTGCTGTGACTCTTGGGAGAGCATTGTAGGCACCAAAAGCATTTCTGAACAGAAATTTCAGATACCTGAGGGATTCTTTTTCCTTTCTTCCAAATGGACTTCTCTTTTAAACATGGAAGTCTTTCTGGGGACAAAAAAAAAAAAAAAAAAAAAAAAAAAAAAAAAAAAGAAAAAAAAAGGAGTTAATTTGTGGGGATTTTTTTAAAATAACATTTAACAAAAAAGATTTAAAGTGAGAGGAGGTTTTTGCAATGTTTACAGTAAAACTCTTTCAAACACATCTGAATAGGAAGAGAACAAACAGGGAGGCAGGAAGAGATAAGGACAAAAGCTCCAATTCTGTTAATTTTTTGTGTTAAGATGTAATTATTCTCCTGTACATGGGAAGAACAATGGGACACAGAGAACCTATACAGATAAATCCTGCAACTTACCTCTGTGGTTAGAGAGACATTGCAATGAGATTCACTTGGCAACAAGTAATGCCACACTCAGCTGCCAGGGGAAAGCATTTACAGGAGTGCAGCTGGGTGGGATAATGTGCAAAGGTGAGGGATGCAAGTCACTGGGAGCAGGCACCAGAGCAGCGCTGGGAAAGGAAATGTCATTGGAGCAGTGGCAGAAGGGGATCAGATTCCCCACTACTTAAACTCTTGTGCCGCAGATGAGGCTTTTCTCCCTAAATATAATTATTGCTATAATTCTTGAAAAGTTGGGAGGGCTCTATTCAGACAAATATGCATAGAAACAGCTCCACTGCCAGACATTTGTTAATTAGCTATCATAAAGAAAAAAAATTAATTAAAATCAATCATCAGAAATTAACTTCAAAAAATGCTTCTGCCAGCAAAGGCAAAATAGCTCCTTCCTGGATAGCTCAATATGCTTTCCTCTAGTCCAGTGTGGACTAGAGGCTTTAAGATAAATTGAGATTAAAACAGTAAAGGTGCAGAACCACACAAATCCCCAAGTTTACAGAGACCAGAAGATGGGATGAAAGGGGGTTATCAGGCCCCAGAGTATTCCCCTACTTCCTCTACAGTATTCCCCAAGGCAGTTTCAGATTTTATATAAGTTTATCATTATACGGACAAACCAGAAACTGTCCCAGCTGGAATTTCCCTAAAGAAGAGTATTCAGGGCTTTCAGTCAAGATCAGGAGATCAAGATCAAGAGGAGGTATGCTGTGACACAGATACACTCCTTAGAATTCAGGGGCCAAGGATGGAGTTGGGCTCTGAGACCCATCCTTCCCCTTAGAGCTCCCATGTGATTTCTAACTGATACTTTAGAAGAATACCACTTCTAGCCCTGTCAAGAAAGAACTCAAATTCAAATCACACAAAATTGGGTACACCTATCAAGAGAATACAGATCTATTAATTTTTCCCTCCTTGGCCTTGAAAATGACTCTGTTCAGCCTACTTGAAATATCTTGTTCATGCCAAGCTATGTACAGAGGCTTCATGCAAGATCAGGATTGGAGCCAACGGTTTTTCTCTAAGTAGCACTCTACCAGAGTTTCAAATCACTTCAAAATGATATTTTCCTGGCTGCCTTCCAGGACCCAGAGCAGCCAGAACCCACAGCGTGGATCAGCAGAGCATTCTTCTAGTTCAGGCTGCTTGTGATCAGTGACAGAATAGAGGCAATGGGGACAAACTGGCACATGTGAAACTCCTGAACACAAAAGAAAACCCACTTATTTACTATGAGGGTGGCCAAACACTGGAATAAGTTGAATAGAGAGGTTGTGGAGTCTCCAGCTGTGGAGACAGTAAAAACCTGACAACATGTACTCAGTAAGCAATTCTTGTTGGCCCTGCTTGAGCATGGGGGCTGGACTAGACAACCGCCTTAGATCCCTGCCAACATCAATCATTCTGCATTCCTGTGTTGCTGCTGTGATTGCTGAGAATGGACTGTCCAGGGGACAGTAATCATCACTTTTGGGCTGCTTCTAACTACATGCCACGTTTTTTCACGTGCATTTTAATCCTTCCTGCAGAGCTATGAAGTGAAGGTTCAGAAAAGGGCTTGTAGGGAGATGCAAGACTTGGGTTTCCTTCTCCATACCCTTCCTCAGGGCTTGAGAGCTGTAGTGCTGTCTTGCTCCCTCTCGTTTCATGCCCTGAAAGTGATTTGGAGAAGCAAGGGAATACTGTTAATGAGGGAATCAAGGGAGTTACTTTAAACCTGTATAATCTTTATTTAATTATTTAACTTCAGAGCAAAGAAAGATAGGATAGCTTGGAAAGGTAAATTGTGGCTCTGGAAGACATGGAAAAGAATGAAAATATGCCACAGGCATCAAAACCCTCAGAATTAATTAAGACCAATGAAGAGATGGTACAAAGCAGTTTGAGCTCACTGAAATGAAATGGAAAATTAAAAAAAAAAAATCAAAATTTCCTGATCAAAGTTTTCTTGAATTTAACATATTCTCAGTCATTGAATCTTGGGAGGGAGGAGGAGAGCCAACTTTAGTGACTGAAAACAATTCAAGTAGAAATAGTCAAAAAATTACCACCTCAAGCTGTATGAAACATTTTGCATATGATGTGAATCCTGGGTCAGACATTTGTTTAAAATACCATTCTAAACTGAAAAAGGTGATCTGGTTTCTTTCCAGTCTAATATTTATTGCTGGGGTTCATAATTTGTAGTCTTTCCAGTTAAATGAACACCTACATAGAAGAGATTTTGGAGGTAAGAAGAATCGGCTATTGCAAATATTTCTGGGGTAAAGACTGTGACAGGAATTGCAACTCTCCCATTTGTTTTATTCATTGTGTTCAAGATCAGAACCAATACTCAAAAAATGCCACCATGGTTGACTTTTAAATACGTCAGAAAAAAAGTGTCTTCTCCTTTCCTAAACATCACACTGGGTTGTTTTACAACATTTAATGTTACCTGAGAAGACAGCAGAAGACATAAGCATATTATTTTCAGATGTCTATATGTATATGTTAAGATTTTCAGAAATTGTTTTGAGTTCTGATAAAGCAGATAGAGTTTATTTTTGAATACTATTGCTCCAATAACATTGTTCTGATGCTATAAAAATGACTTTTTTAAGTTTCTACTAGGTGTTAACATCAGAAACGAATAGAAAATGACCTTTAGAAGTTGAAAGTTATATGTCAAGGTTTAGTCTCAGCGAACCAGCAGTGCTTAGGCAAAGGATCCAAAATGTAACCTAGTTTTTCCAAGAAAATTACATCAGGTTGTACGTTCAATAACACAGCAGCTTACTAGGCGTATAGAAACTGCAGGCTCACAGGCACACTCCTCTGCAGCCAGAGGAAGGGTAAGGTAGAACTCAAGTACCTGAGCTCTCACCAGATTCCCACCACTTTCTTACTGTATGTGCAACAGGTAATTTCCATCAGCTGTCTGTGATAACAGCTATTTCCAACTTTGTACACCAGACCAATCCATCCAGGCACACATAATTAAGAAAAAAATATCTTTATGACCTTCATAATTACAGAGCACTGCCCTCTAAACCAGAGAAGTGGGATTATGTGCATACAGAGAGATCATTACCAATACTCTGATAAACCATACAGCCACATTCCTTCCCAGATTCAGAGAAATGCTTTCCAAAGAAATGAACCATAATAGGAACATCCTTTAGTAAAACAAAAATTGTGGGGGAAAGGAGGGAGGCAATCTAAAATCTTGGTTTATCAATTTTAGTGTTCGCATCAGGCTAAGTTCATCATAGACCACAGCATATGCACCTGTACTCATGGTAACAGATGAAGAGATAGGTACAATTAGTATTTATTTCACATACCCGAACAATACTAGATAATGGTTGGCTGTCCAACAGCCACATTACACAAATCTTTTAGCATGAATACATCAAACCCACCAATACACAATAAAAGATTCCTTGGTTTAGATGGACCTGTGTGCAACCAGACAGATAAGATAAGCCCAAATAAGAGGCAGTCTTCTCCATGGAGGAGAGAGTATGAAAAGGTCTATCATCCTGTTAATAAGTCTCTACAATGAGCAACAAAAAAGCTGAAAAATGAAATGATCCTGGTAAATTCATAACCTGAAACTGTTTGAAATACTAAAGTTGTGGGGTTTTTATTACACAGCTAAGAAAGGGGGGGTTTAGTTTTGTTTTTTTTCCTCTCTCCTGCCCCCCCTCCCCAGAAAAAAAAGGAACTCTCTACAGTAGGAAGGCAGAAAATGGCTAAGCAGCCACACCCCATTGCAAGACATTTATCGATCATGCCCCTGAACACACACTGTGTTTGATCTTGCCCATGCTGGGTTGTACACTGCTATTCACTGCTCTGTACAAGTTTCTGAAATGGCTACAGAGATGTATGGGCCGGAACAATAGTTGTCACCAGGCACCGAATGAGTATTTCTGCTGTTTTCAGCAGCAGTGGCTCAGCCCCTCAGAGATGAAAGAGTCTCCACATCTAACACATCTCGAACTCCAACGGCAAAGCTCCCACTGTATTTCCCAGCCCTGTCCAGCTCATCTCCACAGCATCAACATCACAGCTGGACTTCTTGTCTCTGTGGCATGGTTTTCTTGAGTTTTAGCAACAAATCAGATGCTGCTCTAGGTATGATTATTAGTATATGAATAAAATAGGAACATTTGATTTTGTCATTAGTCACTTTGTTTATATGTTGATGTAGGGAAATAAACAAGGTACTTACTGCTCTGTAACAAGTATCACTGAATCATATGTTACTGATATATAATGTTTAATTTGCTCTTTTCAAAGGATGTTTGTTTCAAGATTTTGTACACCAATGACTGACGATGTGAGGGAGACATTATGACAAAATGAGTGCTAGCAATCCACTGGGATAATGGAAAATAGGAAATTATTATGTGGTTGTGAGAAATTAGCTGACCTCTTCAACTCCTTCAAGGCATGGAAGATTCTATTTCTGCACCATGGAAGTAGGGCTCAATTACATTCATTTAAGCATAACAACTATGAAGTTTTCCTACAGAATACCACTTATTCCTTTTCAGGACATTAATGAACATGCATTCCCCTCTGAATATATCTTCTTACCTCAAATAGTTTACCCAGAAGTGACCAAACTAAGCTACAAGTTATTGCACTACTTATCAGTCTTGAGCAATCCAGATTTTTTTCTGAATCTAAACCCAGTTTTCCTTTCCTTGCATTACACAGAAGAAAATATTTCCACAATGTAATATACCATGGAAGTAGATTTAAAGTAAGCAGTGCTTCTGATGGAAGTGACATCACTGGTTCTTAGGATCTGAACACAGGATAGCAGAGTTGTTTCACAAGGCAGAATCTGCAGAGCTCTGCAAAGCTGTGTTTTTTGTAGCTTTCCAAGACTTACACGAAATTGTAGAATACTTTCAAGTTAGAAGGGACCTTTAAAGTCATCTAGTCCACCCCACCCTGCAATGAGCAGGGGTATCTTCAACTAGAACAGCTTGCTCAGAAGCGCATCCAACCTTACCTTGAATGTTTCCAGGGATGGTTTATTTGCCATTCTCTGGACAACTTGTTACAGTACCTCACCACTCTACTTATAAAAATATTCTTCCTCACATCCAGCCTGAATTCTCCTCTTTTAGTTTAAAGCCATTATCCCTTGTCCTATTGCAAGAGGCCCTACTAAAAAGTCTGACCCCATCTTTCTCATAAGCCCAATTTAAGTACCCAAAAGCACAACTGCGTCTCCCAGTATCTTTCTCTTTTCCAGGCTGAACAAGCCCAAATCTCTCAGCCTTCTCACAGGTGTTCCATCCCTCTGATGGTTTCTGTGGCCTTTCTCTGCACCTGATCCAACAGCTCCATGTCTTGCATGTACTGCTGAATGCAGTACTTCAGGTGGACTCATGAGACTGGAGAAGAGAGGCAGAATCACCTCCAGTCATGACCTGCTCATCATATTTCTTTTGAAGCAGCCCAGAATACAGTTGTCTTCCTGGGCTGTGAGTGACATTGCTGGGTCATATCCAGCTTCTTACCCACCAGTACCCCCAAGTCCTTCCCCACAGGGCTGCTCTCAAAGCAGAGAAGAGGCCCTCATCTTGAAAATCCTGAAATATCCAAGCCCTCTAAAATATGAGACAGGACTGAAATTTTTAAAGCATTTTCAGTTCCATTTCTGGAGTGGGTTTCAAGTCTCCTTATAGTCAGTTGCATTGACAGAGTACAGGTCAGAATCTGCTGCATCAGGATGTCAAAGGTTACTATGTCCTGACAGCAGAGAATCCTGTAATTGAAACAGTCAAGCAAGCACAGTCAAAACACCAGAAATATCCACATTTTGCTAAGTAAATTCATTGTGATGGGGTTTATTAAAGTGAACAGCAAATTCATTTATAATAGAGATGCCTGAAATGCAGCAAGGAAGCCTTACACTGGGGGGAGTACTTAATGGAAAAGCCATGTAATAGCAGAAAGAACTTACAGGCTGGTCTTCGATGAGACAACTGTCAGAATCTTACAATTACGATTCTTTTTTTTTTTTTTTCCTTAAAAAAAAAATTTTGGAAAATTGTTTTTTTTTATTTTTTTTTTTTTTTTTTCCCTAACAGAAAAATGTTGGAAAAATGCAGTTTCTTAATATTTTTTTTTCAGGTGAGGTTCATTGCACCAACAGGAAACCCAGGTTCCCTGTGAAGTGGCAGGATCAGCTCCTTTCTCTACTCGTCCACAGCAAGCATGAGTAGAAGCAAGTGGTGGTGTTGGAGCTCTCACTGTGCCTGATTCATGCAGTAATGAATGTGGTGTGTCAGTTTTGGGGACTACATATTTGACAACCCTGCCTGCAGCCCTGGCTGCTCTGCAAAGCACAGCGAAGGTCACAGTCAGTGACTTCCCGACTTCAGGTCACTGTTGTGCAGAAAGCCTCCCTCCAGCAGTATATGCATTTCACACCTAGCTGCTCCTTTTGTCAAGCTGTCATATTTAATTAAAATGCTGACAGGCTTTAAGGATCTCCACAATGCAGAAAAAATACAGATCAACACTCCACACTTCTACCAGTGATTATTCTTTCTGTACAGTTATTCAATTTGCTTCATCTAGTTATTAGTGGTTTGAATTATTTTTTTCCTTTCACTGTTCTCCATGAAAGGCAGAATAAGAACCATTATCATGCCCATGTCCTCAGCTGAGACTTTCTCCATCCCAAGAAACTCTCCCCGTGTGCTCACTGTTTGGTTCCTGCAGAGCATGTGCTTGGGCTGACAAGAGGAGAGCTCTTACTGTGCGCTTTATCACTGGCTCTCTGATCAGAGCAGATTTTCTGTTTTTTTATTTAACCAGCAAGTACATCACTTGGTGTTAAATCCATAGGAGGTTAAGGCATCTAAGTGCTTATGAGATATTCAAAAGTCTTACCCTACTTCTGTAGTATTAATTCAAGTACTTGGTTTCCTGAAGTTGTTCTTGGGGATGTACCACGAGGTGACAAGTCCCCCACTGTGTGTACTCACAGCCAAAAACTTTCACATCTCTTTCATTCAGGCACCTGGAAACCTCAACATTATACAGGAGATTCCTTTTCTTTTCTTTTCTTTTCTTTTTTCTTTTCTTTTCTTTTCTTTTCTTCTCTCTTCTCTTCTCTTCTCTTTTGACAGAAATAAGATCCTATTCTCACTGCAAATAACTTATAAGAGCTAGAACTTCTCCCTGCTTTCAAGGAGGTCTATCACATTTTCATCTTTATCAGCACAGGGCTATCAGCACTATAATTTTTTGTGTGTCTCCTCTCTGCATTAACCTGGTGTGGTACTTTGGTTTCACCATTTCATGCCTAACTACTGTGTCTAATGACACCTTGTGGTAGTGGGTCCCAGTTGCATCAGAGGATTCACCTAAATAATTCCTATTGCTATGCACATCTGACAACCTAGACTGACAGACCAGACAGGCTGACAGAATGAAAGCGCAAACCCCCAACATACGCAGCACAATACAAGAGACCAGACACAGCATCTGAAAGGGTCCTGATCCTCATGAGCTCCAGTAACTAGAAGACCATCTACCTCTCCAATTCCTGCATCTTCTCATCCATGTACAAACTTGTTCAAAATTACCTTACTCAAGCTGTGAATTTGGCTATTCACCAAGGTAAACTTACATGTGAAACATGCATACCCAAAAACATCTGACAAAAAGCCCCTAAACTCAAGACAGTTCAGGCAGAAAATACTGATGAAATAGGAAATTTACTCTCAGCATTTTTCTCCATGAGGAACTCAGTAGGAAATCGCCCATTAAACTGTGTCTGCACTTACAGAAGCATAAATGTTTGCTAAGAAAGCATGCTTAGTCCAAACCAGGAGTGTCTAAAGTGCAGCCACAAGCTCCCCCATTAGCCATGCATTGCACCCATTGGAGTTGCCATGTCCCAGGAATCACAAGGAACAGTTGCTTCCCTGGACCTGCTGCTCCATGGCACAAACAGGGTCAGCCTCCACAGCCAAGGGGCTCATCACAGACCCATGCTGAACAATACCTCCAGCCTCTTCCATGTGTTTTGGAGAGCTCTCCAGAGCAGGTCAGCCCTCAGGCTGCAGGACTGGATGGTACTGGACAGGCAATGTTGGCCCCCTTCTCCAAATTAATCACCCTCTACTCCAGTGACTCAGATAAGTACCACCCGCAGGCATCCGACTCAGAGCCCAAGCTCCCTTGCCTCATTTAGAACCAGTTGCCAATAGCCTCTAAAGCTGCTCAAGGGAGACATTTAAAAATGACCAGCATATTCAAAAATATTGCCTTTCAGCAATTCATTTTTATAAAAAATTCTTTTGGGAAGTGAATTAGTAGAAAATGGATTTTGCTTTGCAAAGGTAATGATTCATATCATGATTATCTGTGCATTCATCTAGTCACAGCAGAAGAACAATGTAATATTACACATCTGACCAAACACATCTAATCAGTATAGATTGATTAAAAATTGAGAAACTCACAGAGAGGTTTTGTTGGGTTTTTATTTCTTTTTTTTTTTTTCTCCAAATCAATCTGCATAGTTACATAAAAGTAATGCAAGACACTGATAAAGAAAATGATGATTTTCTAATTAAGTCTAAAGTAGAAAATCTTTATAAGTTACACATTTTGATTTAAATATTCAGCCATAATAGCTGTTTATCCTATAAATACATCCAATATAAACACACTTATATAGTCTGAGAAAGTAAAAGAAAAACTATTTATAAGGGAATATACTTAAAAATATATATTAATTTAGAATATAAAACATTACTTGGGAACACTAAAAGCAAACTGAAATTCTCCTATACACATGAAGACTTTTTAAAGCTTCCAGACCCTGGCTGCTGATTTTTAAGGCCATGTTTTTAATGAAGCTGAATGTGCAAAACTTTTCACAAAGATATTCATATTCATGAAAAAAGCTAACAGGTGGTCATTAATAAGTTCTTGCCTGGAACCAGAATGAATACACTTTAAAATGTGAATAAAGATAAAGGAGGCAAAGCAATGAGCTTTAGACTATTATGCTTGGAAATAACTCCCGGCCTGATATTTTTCAGAGAACCTTTGCCTGCATAGAGCTGACTCCTGAGTAGACTACTGAGTGTCCTCAAGACGCACATGCACTGAGAGTCATAAGGACATGGGGCACCTCACCCAGCAGTAGGCTGCTTAAAGTTGGCTGAGAAAATACACCCAAAGTTAGATTAGCCCCTTGTAACCCCTGTTCAGAACAAACAGAATGTGTTTCTTTCCTAAACCACATTTTCCTAAACCACATTTAAGCCATTTGGCTCTGCAAAGGCCTGAATCCAGCTCTTGCTAATGCTTAAATTAATTGTGTCATTGCTAAAGTTCTACATATGTTAGAAATTATGAAAAATGAAGCTGCCAAGACCTCTGGTGACTTGTCAAGCTCCAGAATGCTTGGTGCACGGGCACTGAAATGGGCAGGTTTTCCAGATACCATCTGGGAACCTCTCTCCACAGCTATGCAGTGGAGGTAGCTCATTCACAAAGGTTGCTTCAGGTTGGGGACCTCCAGACTTAGGTCCTACCACTTCAGCAGGAGACTTGGTGAAGTGCTTTCACATTGCCTGGGAAGCCCATTATTTTCCAGACCTCCTGTTTTAGACAGCTGCAAAGCTGGTGCCTGTTCTTTGCTGACTGAAGCTGGAACGTTTGGCTGCTCCTACAGCCATCTGCAGCATCCAGAGTGGAGGAGCCCAGTGTTGTCTGCTGGACTTGTCACATCTGTTCCCTTATTAACCTAGAAGTCATCAGGTAATGAAAAGTAGGCTGCTCTGTTTTCCCAAACTCCTGGCTGCCATTGCAGGACATTACAGGACTGCCTGATGAAGTGCCAGCATTGCTGTGAGAGTCAGCTGGCAAGTAGCATGACCTTTAATGGCCAATTCTGCCTCATCTCCCAGGGACTCCACATCATCCTCACTGCACCCACCAGCTGGGCTGCGATGGTTTGAAGCAGAAATCCCCAATCCTTCCTTGTTGCAAGCAGAAATCTTGGGCAGTTTCCTTAACTTGGACTGCTCATAGGAATATTGTTCCAGAAAAAGCCTAAGGGTCTCAGAGGCATCATGTTGGTCAGTATCACTGGCTACAGCCTGCTGGCCAAGAAGAATTTAAAAAAAAAAAAAATAAAAAAAATATTCAAGATTTTTGGGGAGAAGGAAAGGAAACCTCCAAGTTATTTTATACATTATCAGAAATTTTATTTCTGAATGATTTAGTTGTTTCTGTTGGTTTTGTTTTCTTTAGTGTATTATTACTATTATTATTATTATTAAAGAACATCTTAAAATAGTCAAGGACCTCATAATACACAGGACTAAACTTTGGCAAGAAAGGAGCATATGCTCTGAAGTATGGTCACCTAAAAAGGACACATTAAAAAAGAGCTACTTTCATGCATGCGCTTTCCTTTTCCTACTTTCCCTTCCACATACTGAGGTTGATTATTCCCAGAATGATTCAAAGTTGTCAAGAATCACAGTGACTTGACAGAAGAAACTGGAAGTTGTTCCTATCTAGCACGTGTCAGCTTATTGTCAGATATCTGCTTTTCAGATGCACACCTGTATACACGTTGCTCTCATTTCACTGTCTAGCTTTGCTTCTTTATCAGCACATCTCAGAACAAGCTTCTTTCTCCTCTCCCACACTGCAGTTCCTTCATAAATCTCTCACAGTACAATGAAGTGTCACACTGTTTATTCAGATCTAGTAATGCAAGAATACATCACAGCATGCAGAATGGGCTCTTTTCTCATGTTTATTAATCTGCTTGAAATGCATAGGGAGAACACATTGATACTGCAAAGGTTAATGACTGATTGATTCATAGAAAAAGAGAGCCAGCATTTACAGTCAAATGATCCTTAGTAATTGTTGTAATAAAGACTGCAGATGAGCTTTCAAGCTACATAGTTATGTGAGGCCACTCTCTTCAGCACACCTCAGTAGGAGGGCCATCATTCAGGCTTCTTATGGAGAAGCAGCAGGTGCTGAAGGGAGCAGAGCTGTCTCAGCACATGGCTAACTGTCACCAGCGTGAGGAATTGTACCTCCTGCTATACAGGGCAGTGAAAAGCCCACTGCTCTCCCCAACAGCCCTCTGACAAAGAAACTGGTACTTGTACCTTCCAGACTACAAGAGATAATGCTGAGGACCAACCAATGCACATTCTTTTCTTTGTGTTTTATGATAGATATATGGTGAGGTGAAGAAGAGGCGGCTCCACAGAATTAAAATCACTCTTCAGAGCAGATTTGTGTCATTAAGAAGCATGTTGAAATTAACAGCTCTCACTGTCACAGTTCAGATAATAATGCTGTCCTTTTCAGTAAGTGAATATTCTAGCTATGTAGTTTGTGTCAAAAAGGATGAGATTGGGTGAAGAGATGATTTTTAACCTGTAACTTCAAACACAACAGAAGACAAGATTATCAAAATTCCCACCAGCAAATGACTGATATCAAGTGAGATGTCTGTGAACTTGCCAAATGTAGGTGAAAGAAGCAGAAGCAGCTTTGTGTTTGATGGGTTAAAGTCAACAGGAACCTATATTCACCAGGGGGAACTTTATTGCAGAATGACAGTACCTGAAAGAAGAGCTTTTGGTGGCCCTGACTTTCCTCTGCAGAAATACTCAATGAATCACTGCTTCTACCACAGACTGTGAAAAGCACCTGAACTCTTTCTGTCTCAAAGCTCATTACCTTATTTTAGCTGAAATCACAGCTCTGAGTCAAAGAAAGATGAGATTCAAAACACCTTTGCAAACTCCAGGAGTCCTTTAAGCACTGGACTATTAAGTGAAAGGAGAGCAGCTCAGGGCTGCTTTGTATGAAGAAATCACATTCTGCTATCCTGCCCCAGAAAGTGACAAGTTCACTGCTGAGAGGGCTTTGCCATTGCATATAACCATGTAGCTCAGTATTCAGGTCATTATGCATGTAATGAAAATCAGAAATTGAGTCACTTGCTTTTCTAGCACCAAACTTTGAGTGCCTTTAGATCTGACATGTTTCCAAAGTTGGTACAGGAAAACATCACCCTGCCAGCAAGGATGCACTAGTCTCATTAAAGATGGTTCATTGCAACAGCAACTGACAATAACTTTATGACAGGGTAAGAAGAAACCCACAAACTTTGACTTCTCTTTGTCCCCTTGAAAATACAGAGTTTTGCTGGTAGGTGCTTTCAGGTTTCTCTGTTCATCTACAGACTCAGCCAGCAGAGGCAGTGGGAATACACAGCTCCAATGCAGCTCCTGTATCGATGAAAGCTACATGTTCGTTTTAGGCAAGGTAACCACAGACTGGGTGACAGTTCATTTAGTTTGCCTTACAAGTTCAACATCAGTTATCCTAGAGTCACTTTAGGTAATTATTTTCCACCTTTTTGCAAGTTATACATTTCCGTAACAGCATAACTCCTTATATGCAGACTGCATAGAAAATAGCATCATTTTGTATAGTACATGTGGAATATTGTTGTGACCTGCATTTACATGAAGTCAGATGCACTATTCTCCCTATAAACAGAATTTTTCTCAATATATTTATTTGGAAGAGATATCAGTCTCACCTTGTCCTACTTAAAGCCCCAGAGGAAAGAGTGAACATGTGACAAAAGAAAAGCCTTAATCCTATTTTAGGCTTTAAATACAGACATCCCCTCTGCCTCTGAACACATGATGAGCATCCCATCACCCCATGAATTCCTGGGTGAGCCAATCTGGATGCACTGAGTGAGCAGGATCTGCTACTTACTTCAAGGACAGAAAATGGAATGAGATTTGGACTCCATTTAACCTGCATCCACACACAGTGCTAAAAGAAGATTTGAGCTGTGGCTGAAAGGGAATAATTAGCAATAATTAATTTCTGCTGCAGATCATTAGCAATTTATAACTCCTATGAGCAAATGAAAAGAAAACCATGGTTCATCAAATTCCTAAAATTAGCCCTAATAGTCTCTAACACTGAGGATGGGAGTTCTTTCTAAAGAGCTGGAAAGCAGTACAAGAGACCTCCTGTAAATCAGTTGCTAGTTGTCTGCAGTCCAACAAATGGAAAGAGCTATATTTGAATTTCAGCTCTGCAGAGGACGTTCATGTCACTAGTTCATGAGCACCAGCAGGTTAACTATGAAGACTCTGAGGACTTCAGATACTCAGTTTCTAGTAAGTGTGACTTTTAACGCCACTGATTGCCTTCCGGGTGGTTCTCTTATTTTCTTATTAGCAATTTCTCAAAGTTAGAAACCAACTCACTACTAGGACAGATAATGTTAATGCCCTCCAGATTGAGAGCTTTATTTGCAAAAAGCTGGCCAAAACACATGTTTCTGTTTGTCAGGCCTGTAATGTATATGACCTCAGCTGTTTTCTATTTGGTATTAAGGACTTGAGTGATTTCTCTCAAACCACAGGAATGAGAAATTGACTAGCATAATTTATTTCCCTGCAAATTCCTAACTTGACAGAGACCTCAAGAGTAATAATAATTTATTTTCTTTACAAGCGACTTGGGGAAGACCCCGAAGTAAAAAGATAACTAGTGTAAATGAGTGAAATAGGTTCCATAAATTGAAATTAAATGTAGCCAGAGTGCCAGAAACTACAACAGAGGACCTTACTGCATCTCCCATTTTGCAGTCATACAGTCTCTTCAATTAGGAATTTGTTAACTGAATCTTAGAGCAGGTCTTTATCATCTTTGCCCTCCCAACAAAACAAGAGTGCCTACATTTGAAATTGCTTTAAGAAAATTTTGAAGCCAGAAGATTGTTTGTCTCTTCCCACAGAAACACGCACATCTTCACCTGAATCATACCTATTTTGTATATTACTCATGCAGTTTTCAGTGAAACTATTACTGAGACTCTATTAAAATGGAAAGGTAAAGTTTAATCAGTTCGGCTATAAACAAGACACTGATTTGTGGTATAAAACCAGACTGAGATGCAAGGTTTCCAAAGCACAGGCTACCCCCATTCTTCTTTACAGATAATGTTCTGATTAGAATGAAACCTAGGGCTTTTAAGATTTCCTGTGACTACTGAAAGTAGATAGGGAAAATATTATTTATCTTTAACTGAAGCCTCTCATATACCTGGAGCTTCCCATTCCCATCCTATGCAGCTTTCTAGAGTGAGTCATGGCCCAAGCAATGTGGGGAGGTGAAGGGCTTCCCATCACACCCCAAGCATGCCACAGCCCAAAGTCTGCTGGATACAGCAGAGCCCTACAGCGAACGTCTGCCTGGAAGCCCTTTCACTCGCCACACGGGGTAAAACACTTGGCTCATGGACTTGCCTGCGCTCTGGTTCCACTGAAGCAGGACTTCCGTCCCTCATCAAGACAGCAGGCTGAACTAAAGCCAAGATAAAACAAAAATTATCTCCAATGCATCTAATGATAATTAGCAATAATGACAGCAGCATGTGAAAACAAAGCTTCTAACATCACCAGCTAATATTGTTGCAAATGCTTTCAGGTAATGTTACGTACTATGCATATACATCAAGAATTTGAAAGACTGCTAAATTTAGCAATGCAATCTATTTCTGCAAGGCTCAGGCTTTAGCTTCAGGTAGCATATTCATTAACACCGATCTCCACTTAGGAAATACAACTTGAATTTTAATAATTGTAAAATGGCAAAAAACACATTTTAGATACTAGACCTCCACATTAAAACACTGTAATCTCTTTACTCTAAAATCAGTTACTGCACTGCTTTATTATTAATTATACATATTTGCATACACTCAAAATCAATACCTATGCAGACTGTTGGTATAACTGATTGTTTATGGACATGGTCTGAAATCAAACATTTTTGGCCAAATTCCCAGTCTCCTGTTTGAAATTCTTTGAGATCCACAGAAAAAACTCTTCAACCTATTTCAGGTTTCCTATCTGAAACAAGGATGAGAAAACAATGGAGATGATAATGCCTCCTTAGACATTCTTTGTCTTACAGATTTACACATAATAATAGTAACCTCTGTGAGAATTAAGCATTTTTTACAGTATAAATGTCTGTAGAACTAGCTGCCTTGTGGGCCCAAGGATAATATTGTGATGTAAATGATATTAAATTTATATTTAACTGGGAAATTCATACTATAAATGCACCCAGAACAGCAGTCAACAGAAGATCATGCTCTGAATCCTCAAATCAGATGTGGATCAGCTAATGTAAGTAGAAATATTTCCCAACGTAGAAGAAGAAAACAAAACTGTATTGCCTATGGCTATGATCAGCCAACACACTGACCTGCACTGCCAGAAAATAGAGCTTTCTATGCAAACCTTTCTTATGAGGAAATAGTAACAGGGTTTGTATAGGACAGAGCACCCTAGCTCTCTGGGATCCCTAATGGATCCCCAGCCACCAGCACCAACAGCTGTGTTTCTAGCTGTCCTCACTTCTCTGCTACAAATGCACCTGAAACTGCCTGCACCACCTGAATCCACACTCAGGCACAGGTTTTTACACTTAAGTTTCACTAAAATTCTCCTTTAAATTCCAGTTCTTCAGAAAGAGCAGTACTGAGCTCCCTGTTGTTTTGGCCTCACCTAGCAAAGCACACCCCACTTTGGAGATTTTTTATTGCCTTCTCCTTTTTTCCAGCTTTCCAGACAGGGATCTTCCCATTCCCTCTCTCTAGCAAAAGCAAGCTCAGTAATCTGATGGCAATGCCTGAGGATTTTCCACTGGCTGTGAGAACACACTGCCATGTCTGTCACTGTGCCTAAAAACCCTTCAGAGCCCAGTGGCAGAGCTGCTTTATTGCCTTTTTTGGTTTTTTTCCCTCTCTCCAGAGGAAATAAAAGAATGAATACTCTGTTAGAAAGCCAGAGGCTCCCAGGTACCCCCAATCAGCTGCAAGGCAGCAAGCACAAACTCACTGACACAATGGGAAATGTTTAGAAAACTATTACTGTAATTGCTTTAGGCAAAGTTAGCAGCAAAACCACTTTCTAACTGCTCCCTTCACCCTTTGCAATCCCTGCTCCTCTGCTGATCAGCAGAACCAGTGGTGGCATCTGCAGCACTTCAGTACCATGATTAGGAGATATATCCACTTACCAATGAGTTTTACTCTTCATGAGATTTTTATAACATGGTATCAACATGCACTACGTAAGATCAGGCATGGTACTGTTCTTGCAGCATTCTCAATGGAGACTTTATTTTTCCATTTGCATTGACTAATTCTATTAGATTGATTCTTAGAGTAACAAATGTAATTTGACAATCTGTAGGCACCTACCAGGTATGCCAAATTTATAGTTGCAAAAATTAAAATATCATATCATATTGAAATTGTTTCATATTATTACTTCACATATTTTAAAATATTAAAAACATTTGCTAATATAAAGTCTCATGCAACCCAAATTCAATACATTCTTTTAAGAAGTAACAAAACTAGTTTTGGATCTTTCAAAAAATTAAAACATAAAAAGATTACTGAAGTCAACACATAATAGCAAAACATTTTAATGTTACTAAATTTGCATATTTTGTGGAAAAATTTCATGCAGAAAAGTTCATGCAGAAAATTTCACTCAGCCCTCTACCTCTCTGAATTTTCCATTTAGTCTGTTAGATATATATCCTACATGTAACCATCCTACAGAAAATGTCTGTTAAATGGTCACTGTTATGGCTGAGAACAACAAAATTAGATCTGTCTGAAATTAAATATTTCATTAATTTCATCTTAGGTTTCTGTGAGCATTTCTATTCTGCACTCACAAATGTTTCTGATTTCCTTTTTCTGATTTGTGTCCTTTTAAGTCTCCTAAAGCAAGTATACTTCCTCAAATATTACCTCTGCTAAGACAGCCTGAAGAAATTATTTGAACAGTGTCTAGGTTGTACAGAAATAAAAAATTATGAGCTAACTCTCAAAGGAGAGCTTCAAGCTACAGAGCCCAAGGCAGACACTCTTGGTTAAAACATTGTCTTTGAGCCAGGAGCTATGTGGGTGCCTCCAGCACAGCAGAGACATTACTTTCCACAGAGGCAATGAGTCCCAGTTAGGCCCGGGCAGGTGGAACAGACGTAGTGGAGCTCACTTTGATTGTGACTGTCATTTTTGCTACATCCTTTCATTAGTCTATAAAAACATCAATAGCCAAATTGTCATCTCTTGTGCTACTTTGTCTGGCAATTCAGTTTGAAACATCAGAAAGCTGTTGGCATTTTTAAGGCTAATGATCCACCAGTTTATATGATAACACACGTTTGAAGTCAGATTGTTCATATTAATTGCTTTACAAAACAACATAACCCAAAATTGATTTTATAGTTTTGAAGTCAGATTGCTTATATTAATTGTTTTATGAACAACATGAATCAAAATTGATTTCATAGTGATACAGACTGGTTTATTCACCATCCAGTGTCTGTATCATGCCGTCAACTGATACTTTGAAAGTCCTTTTTGAGTCCTTCTTGTATCTGCTTGATTATGATAATAAGTGCTACATATAAATCAATGCACCCAATTATAATTAAAGATTTCCAAAAATACCCTCTTGAAATTACTAAATTCATGTAAGTGAGGGGAGAAAATGCAGCATAAGAAAGGGTTAAACAAGTAGCAGTATCAAATATAAACTGGAAAAAATAAGATCGCATCATTGTAGCTACTGTTCTGTAATAAATAGGGACAATAAAGGATTTCCTCTCAGAGTCTGGCAAAGTAGATGTTCTCCTCATTTATCTCCATTTTTGCACAATTTGCTTTTCAGAGAAGGACTTGGCCTGGAAATACAAGGCCTATTTTGGTTCCCTGTTTAACACCCATCACACTCATAGGTTTTCTTTCCATTAACTAGAAAGTTTGTCAGCACTGAATGACTTCTCTTTATTCAACACATTGGAGCAGATGATACAGATTGACAGTGGACTAAAGATTTTTTTTCAGCCTGCTGTAACAATATCTCTATCCAAGCCAATTAGATTTAAGAGATGATCTCTTCATTGTATCAAAAATATTAAATAAAAAATTAGAAAGTCTTGTTTCTCATCTTTTTTTTCAGATTGGTGTAAATTAAGTGATTTCTATTGAGTTGTATCAGATTTACAACACGATAATTATTAATAATAAGGGTATTATTGTAGCATTTGGGTATGTCCTAAATACCCCTTTGTTTTCTGCATATACTAATTTTAAAATTCTATCTAATTTAAATACATAATTAACACCACAAAGCAATCAAGATTTCTTCACTATGTGCCTCTCACAGGATAATTTTCTCATACATATGTATTATGACCAAAAGACGTGCTCTGAATATTGAGGGTAATTTTGTAGCTCAGTGTTCTTGTTTGCTATGTTAGGTCAACAATTTTTTTTTTTTTTTTAATGGAGATTTTAATGGAACACTTTTTTTTTTTTTTTTTTTTTTTTTTAAAATTTTTTTTTTTTTTTTAATTTTTTTTTTTTTTTTTTTTTTTAAGGTAAACCCAAAAATTCACTGAATTCTGTTTAAAGAAAACCATATGTTGTTGTTTACAAATATCCATTGGANTTTAACTATAAGATGTTTCTTGCTTTGGTAAAGTTCAATTTCTCACCAAAATAACAAATAGCAAAATATCTCAATCTAGAAAAAAACTAGACACTTTACTGAAAATGAATGTGTGTTTTCCTTCTTTCTCTTGCTTACCTACCATTAAATTATACTCACACATATAGTACCACACTCCACATCACCACACATCACAAGAGGAAAATCATGATGTATCAGCAAAGACAGAACCTGAGAATGGCACAAACATAAGATACCTCAATCATCTCTGCAGAGGAAAGACAGTGGTAATTCAGAATTTAAGTATTTTTTAATTTTGTAACTGGAATACGTCAGGTTTCGATTTGCAGATGAAAAAAAAAATATTTTCAGCTGAAATTTTTCCAAAACTTTCCACATTTTCCAGTCGTCCCTTTTATCAATGACTTACACACCAGCTGAGAAGCATTTGTAACAGGTGAAGAATATGCATGAACTTGTAGTATTTCTGGGAGAGAAACTTGAATTCCATAATGAGTTGTTGGTAGCAAACTTTATTACTACCACATTCATGATTCACCATGTGCAGGCTACAACCAAACATAAGCATGTGTATAAAGGAGGATGATACTGTTCTCTTCACAGGTGTGACTGATAAGAAATAAATATGGTTTATAACAAACACCGAAAGAATGAGTCTCCTTATGCCACTGAAGTATGCTTAAACTTACTGAGAGTGACAATATAAATTCTCTAGTTATTTTCCCAGTACCTTAATATGCCTCAGTCTATTTTTTCATGATGTAGCAAGTACTCCTGTTCAGCAATGACTTAGGTAGTGAGCTAGGCCTGATTTTTAGAACAGACTAGGCATTCCTTAGCAAATTAGTCTATTTTCATAAAAACAAATTTGGGAAGGTTTTAATGCAGACTTTTGCAGAGCTGAATAGCAGGAGAAGCTCTCCATGGAGGTCTTTCATGGCTTGTATGAGCCACTGTATACAAGTCCTTCATTTTGTAAAGGACCTTGATCCTATAAATATGGTTTGGAATTTCTCATAGCAGAATCTGCAGGTGAGGTAAGTAGTATTATGGAGTTTATAGATCCTGGTAATTTTTAGGTTCTAGCTGCCTAGCCTGTACAGTTTTTCTTGTAGCAAAATTGTATGCAAGGGAGCTTTGCTGATTGATCCACGGACACCAACACGATTTAAAGTAACACAGAGTCAAGTGCAGAAGAACAAATTATGGTTCATTTATGTGTTAGGCTTTGTCACCTAGACAAGCCATTAGACAAGGCATTTTCTCCCTGGGGATTTTTATATTATCTAGAGAAGTTTTTTGTTGTCAGTAAAGGAGGGCAAAGCAGTGGCAAATGAAGGATGAAGTTTGTTTTGGGCTAAACCTGTGTAGGATCTCTGCCCAGGATACCACCAGGAGATCTCACGGAAGCTCACCTCCCCCATCCTTCATTCCCCATGAGCCACAAGTTACAAAACCAACATTCAAATTATATTTCCCCCCACCATTTATAAAAATCTAACTATTCAGAAAAGCAAAGCAAAAAACCCCACATATATAACAAAATGAACAGGACAGCCACTTTGATGTTGTAAGTGGTACTTCATTACTGACCTTTAGAAGACATAGGGAGGAAAGGCAAGGAGGTGAAAATTAATAACCCTTCTTGCAGACAGCAGAGAGCTGTCTCATGTTATGTGATCTAGGCATTTTTATCCACTCACCCAATCTTTCAGAAAAACATAATTAATTTATAGTCATTTTAACCTGTGAATGACACTTGTAGAGTAGGAGGACTAAAAATGAACTTCCCATGCTAGCAGTGGGGTGTAAAATTCTCAGTGTTGCAGCATTCATATGGATGCACTGAAAAATGTAATTAATGAGACCTCCTACCCTTGTAAGTTCAGTGGCACTAGCAGTAACTACATGCAGGTGTGAGGGATACACACATTTCCTTAGCACAGAGAATCAAAATTAAATAACAAATTAAACAGTCCCTTAAAATCTTAACATCTTAAGGAAGAGTTAACCTTAACACCATATACTAATAATATGTCTCTCTCTGGTTTAACTCACAGTATGTAGTGGTGTGTATGCATATGCAAGCTACCTGGTACATAATTTTATCTTGTATTTCAGATTACAGTAAAATTTGGGACGTGATATACACAGTTTCTGCTATAACCACTGTAAATTACAACAGTTAATGATAGATCTGCAATAAAAAAAAAAAAAAAAAAAAAAAAAAAAAAAAAAAAAAAAAAAAAAAAAAAAGAAAAAAAAAAAATGGTGGGTAAAAAAATTAAAAGAANTGTACAGGTAATAGTAGCCACTCTGGGGATTTTTCTGATACTCCAAAGGTCACCTCTTGACAAAATCAACAAAAAAAAAAAAAAAAAAAAGGACAAAAGAAAACCAGAATAAAACAACAAAAGGAATAGTGAATATGTGTGCGTATAATAATTCAAGGAACTACAGATGATGAGGTCTCTTTTGCTGAAAAATTGTTTGAATAAAATGAGTCAAATTTAACAGGATTGTAAATATCAGACAGCATTTTCAATATCTAGAACACCCAGAAAACAGACCTAACTTATAAACCTCCCCAGCTATCACACATGCACTTACTTGTGTCTCAACAGACAACTCTGCATTGAGTTGGAACTGCTGGTCTGAATACTTGAAGAGCCTTACACTTAGGCATCTATTTTATTCAGCCAGGCATTTTTCTGTGACCCTCTTGGGTTATTAAGGTACCATTAAAGTATTAGGAAATATCTTTAATATTTTTATTAATTGAGGGCATATTCACTTCAAGGTTTGTCTTCAATCAAGAACTGCACTCTTGTCAAGCTAGATGACCCTAAACCTACCCTCTTGTCATAATTACCAGAAAAATCTGTGAAACAGTCTCACTTACTGCTTTAGGTCCTTGCAGTTGCACATTTCTACTCCCTCACCCTGCCTTTTTATTCCTTCTACAGCCTGACCTTGCTTCCAGCATACCCAGGATGGTGAATATCAGTCACTCCAAGGGAACAGCTTCAGGTCAGGCTTTGCTCAATAGCAAATAAAAGGCAGCACCATTCAGCTCATTAAGCAAAAATTCTCTTCCCTTTACTCAGGGTGAAACGTTTCCTTCATTTAACTGGAAAACCTTCTCACCTTGTGAAAGCAGCTTTACAGCCAGCCCTCTTTATACCACTTTTTCCAAAGCAAGCCCTTCGCCACTCTTACCAGCCTTATGGCAGTCAGCAGCTACCATATCCCCTATACTGGGTTTTTATGGGAAAGGGTCATCTCTCTCTCAAGCTGCTAAAGGGTCAATATTCTTATTAGAAATTCACCACGGGCAAGATAGTGCTCCCCACATTAGGGAGCTAACTGCCTAAGAGATAGAAAGGGTCTGGCAGTCATGGGGGGACATCCACCCTGCTTTGGGTAGGAGAATATGTACATTCTACACTTTAGGGGAAAAAAGGAAAAAGAAAAAGAAAATGAGGAGCATTTATAAGCATAGATCTTCATCTGCTGCAATAAAGGGACATACATAGCATAAGTAGTCTGACAGAAAACCAGACTCAAAGATAATAAATTTCATGCCACTGATTTAAAGTGGTAGAGAAATTAAGTAAGTGGTAATCAGTATGTTATCTCCAAGCTCAGGTACCTAAAAGCTCTCCTGGAAATAAAATGCCATGTTTGTCAAAAATTCATTGCATTTCTTGAATAGCATAACAAATATGAGCCTGCCTTCCAAAGGCCCTCAGGGCCCTTAGTCATATGATACTGTACCACAGAACTAAAAATAGGGAATTGTGTCAAACTAGATTTATGAAACATTGCCTTCTCTGAGTGCAGACAGCCCAATTTTAGATTTACATCCAATCTATGCTCCAACTGCAAGAAAGTGTTCCCTCCTGAACACCTTCAGAGGCCATAAAAAAGCCCAGTGTAATACAGTTCTAGTTATACAAGAGCTGTCCCATTGTCATTCACTTGGGGGAAAAAAAGAAAACAAAAAAAAAAAAAAAAAAAAAAAAAAAAAAAACCACAAAAAAAAAAAAAAAANCAGAGGCCATAAAAAAGCCCAGTGTAATACAGTTCTAGTTATACAAGAGCTGTCCCATTGTCATTCACTTGGGGGAAAAAAAGAAAACAAAAAAAAAAAAAAGGCAGAAAAAAGGGAGATCCGCAAGGAAAAGCAGCAAATATCACCAACACCAGCTTCTGATCCATAAGAACATACAACCCTAGACAGTTTAAAAAGAGGTATCAATTTTGTCAGGACAAAACCAGAACATGATTGCTTTGGTCTTGGTGGTTTTTACCAGCTTCTTTTCATGTAATTTCTTTTCATCACAGCTGAACTTATATTCTATTTTAATTCTTCCCTTAAAGGATGTACATCATGTTCTGTTATGCCTCTGCTTATCTACCCACACAAAGTTTAGAAGACATGACAGCATGGTATGAGATAAAAGTTTTATTGGCCTGTATTTTGGATGACCACATTACTCATGAGCAGTGAACTCATGAATAAGTTATCAAAGTCACTACAAGTGCCAATAAAACCTTTTTATATGAGACTGCCATATATTCTACATATGCAACTTATTTTACAGGAATGGAAAAAACTATACAAGACACATTTTAGAGAGTCTTAAAAATTTTTATGGGGACCATTTCTTCTATCCTCCAAACTGTAAACCAGACCTTAATTAAAATAAGCCGTGCTGTACTGTGCTCAGAGGTACAGAAAATTTAAAACATCTCTCATACTGCCGTAACTTTTACTTTCTCAGAACTCATGACCTACTAGAGCTTGAAGAAAGTGCTATCTCACTGGAATTACAGTTTTCCCTCTCCCAGAGGTGAAAAACTTCTGGGTACAATTCTAGATGGCCATACAGTTAGAAACCTTTGGTTTATCAATAATCCAGGATCAAATATGGTCTATTCTGAACATTAACCATGAGAGTTTTCTACAGGAGGGAAGATTTCTGAGAGGAAAAGAAGGGTAAGTTATGGTTAAACTGGCTTTAGGTGAAAAATACCAACTTTCTAAAAACACTTAAAAAAATCAACTCCCAAGAAGTTAGGTCAGGAGAGTGTCAATGAGAAAGCTATCAATCCCCAGTCAGTTTAATTTAGCCTGCAACTGTAGGACAACAACGGAGGAAGAAGGGGAGAGGATGAGTGTGTACATACACACTTAAAAAAAAAATAAATTACAAAAGTCTACTTTTAGTTAGACAAACTGTGATAGGGAGGGTGTTTCATGGTTCATTCATTTGTCCAGCATTTTTCCCAGAGTTAAATGCTTGAAGGTATTTTTTCCTCCCTGAAATATCAGACAAAGGCTCAAATCCCCAGGATTTGGGCACTGTTTTCAGGGGAGCTGCAGGCACACGGGGCAATTCATTTGTCTAAATACAGGTTTCTCCAACTGAATGAGTTATCTATATACTTTTATTCCTTCTTGAAAAAATTAAAAAAGAACTTAGCACCCAAAAGTAAACAATTTGAGCTCTGTAAGTGCCTTCTTTCCCAGGGTAACAGGGGCTCTCTCAATAGCTTTCCAACCACACTTAAGGCATTTGAAGGCAGGCAGAGATGAATCCAACCCTCAGAGCCTAATGCTGGCTATCAACGTCTCTACTAGTTTACTTTATACACAGCCACTTACACACACATAGAGATTAGATAAAGAGATTTTCCACTGTTGCCAAAATGCCCACAAATCAAAGAGTGCAGGTGTAAGCATTGGCACTTGTTGCTGATTGTTAAACCTGTGCCCCCAGTGCTATTCTTCCTCAAGAAGTTTACAGGCACAATTTACTTAAGCCACCAGTACTCGTGTTTTGCCCTTCTATCTTTCAAATCACTGAGATGCTTAACTGTCCTCTTGTGCTCTTGCCCAGTGATTTTCAAGATATATGCAGTCAGTGGGGGAAAAGGAAGAAACGCCAAACATGTGCCACGCTCCTACTGTTCTTCTGACTGCTGGATAGAGCAAAACCTTCATCTTCCTGTCAGAGAGCCTGGGGTCCTGCTGCAGAATATGCTCCTCATAAACCAAGAAGGGGCAAGATGTGATAGGTAATAAATGAAGAGCATGATATATCCAACAGCTAAATAAATCAAAGACCTGTTGAAGCGCTCTCTCTGAGCTGACTGACAGACTGCTTGTCCAAGCAGCCAAGACAATTAAGCCCTAGAAAAACTGGGCTGCTGGCTAAAGAGCTGGTAACATCCTCCCTTAATACAGAGCAGGACATATTCATTTTGCAGGACTGGACAGCAGGTACACATGAGAATGGGATGTTTTCAGTAGGATCTACTCTGCTATGAAGAGCTAGACTGGCTATAACCTGTGGCATACTGGCATGGATTGAACCCTACTGGTCAATCATTTTTACACAACCAAAAAAAAAAAAAAAACCAAAAAAAACAAAAACAAACACCCCCCCCCCCCCCCCCCC
>NDXB01003103.1:89748-106432 GCA_002631895.1 Agapornis roseicollis
TTTTTTTTTTTTGTTGGGGGGGGGCACTACTTTGATAACTTATCTCTCCTTTGGAAGTCAAGGTCATGGTTTACCTATAGTAATAAACAGTGTAATAAACAGTGTAATAAACCTAAAGAGTATAATGCTACATCTATCTTCAAAAATAAGACTGTATATTTAATGGACAAACCCATCAGACAATTTGATAAGCATAAGCGCCAAAGAACTTTACTGTTCTGTATTTATGAAAGAGAAGAGTAAAATAAATGAAGGATTTTTTTGGTAGTAGAATAAATTGTTAGTCTTAAAATCTCTGCTGCTGGGGGTTTTATATGGACAGAGAATAACATTTGTTCTTTACATATGCTATACTAAGCTGGCTGCCTATGTCAGGAGTTGTTGCTGTGAAATGTAAGGTCTACTTTCCCAGAATTTAAAAAGCCCTGTTTAAAAACAGAAAGAGGAGCAGCAATACCCAGACAAGAGAGGTGCACAAAAGAATGAGGCATGACAGAATGCAAAGTATCCCACTATTCCAACGAAATCCAGAGATGCATTTCACTATGTGAAGATGTTCTGCATGCTGCAGTAGTGAATATTTGTAATTTTTCTGCCAAAGACTTCTACAAAGGGGTTTGCAAACTGCTTGGCCAGACAACAGTCCTTGAGTTTAGGGCCCAACTGGTGATGCCTTTTCTAACAAATAAACTGTGCTGCTGTTGTGTTTCCAGTGCTATACCCCGTCACTGTCAGCTGCCAGACAAACTATGCTGCTGTGGACAGCAACAGTAGCCTGCCTCGGAAGAAATACAGAAAAACCTCAGCTTCTGGACTTAAAGTTGCAAAAAATTACGTTTTGGCATGCACTCAACAAGAAAGAAAAGCATGCTGGAGTACCTACAACAAGAAAAACACAAAGGTTGTGGTTATACACAACAGGAACATTCATATGACAAGGAATATTCCAGGCATGACCGGTTCAACACACATTTTGCTTCACTGAAAACATTAAAAACACACTGCCAAACCACAATACATTAGTTCCTATGGAGCATCATTTGCTGTGAAAACTCTTAAGAATTTCACAGACATATTTTCCCAAAAGAAAATGACACTTCGTTAAAGCTCAGTTACTCGTGGAAAGAGAGTCATTTACAGCAGTTTCTGTTTTAAAAATACATCCATGTTGTAAAAGTGAGATATTATGACGCTGCTAAATACTCCTGTATCTCCTTTTTGATGAAGGAGAACATATTTTTTGTTTCAGAAGATAGTTTAATTTGCAGTTAAAGAAACTAGAAATGAAATGTAAATTAACATGATTCATATGACTGTTGGGCATTTTAGATTTCTGAAAATTTTCAGACCAGGATGTTTATGCTAATCTGAGATCCAGAACAAAAATTGTGTGTAATTTGGAATTAGCTTCCTTTGATTCAAGAAGCTTGTTAGGTGCTGCCATTACAGTTTTTTTGAGTTGCTAACCAGTGGTGATAATTCAGACTCACAAAAACTGTTGCAGTATTCTAATTATGGCAAGTACATGTCCCTTAAATCCATTTGCTGTCGAACAAAGGGTGTTTTACCATATTTCTTGGCACTACATCCACAGCAGTATGTTATCATTTCCCCATGTGGAGAGTATTTAAAAAATTCAACCATTAGAAAGACAAAGAAGGAATAATTAGAGAGGGCAGGAGATACTGCATATGAGGGGTTTGTTAACAAACCCTGCTCCTGGAAAAAGTGTTCTTGCAACTGCACATCAAGTTACAGTACTCATTACAGGCACGCTCTGAACCATAAATGCTCCTTGGATGTCAGACCACTCTCCTCCTACATGTATCCCACTGCTCCAGCCCTAGCCCAGGGATAACTCCCAGTCCTTGAGCTTGCAGGCTCTGAAAAACACCTGCAGGAGCTGAATCTGGGACTTTCCCTTGCCTTTTAAATACTGTAGCACAAGTGCACAGTGAGAGAGGGACCAGAACATGTCAGTCCCTCAGTGTTCTCTCAAACATCTTTGTAGGCCTTTATGATTACATACATTTACATTATTTCCTCATTATGAAAAAGCAAACTTTCCTCTCACCCTCTAGCACTCGCTGCTCTTTGTAGAAATGCAGCATTTTGCACAGTACATGACTTCGGCCTGCTTATTATTCATGACAAGAATTGGTCCTTTCTGGACCTTTTCAGGTTTGGATCTCTGGCAGTTCAGATTCAAATTATGTATCTCCACCACACAAATTTGCAGTACACGGTCAATGCTCTACAGACAGCTGGGTTCATATACATTTCCTAGGAGATGCGGTTTTGAGGAGCAAAGTGTTTTTTTTCTTTTCTTACTGAAATTTTATTAAACATTTCATTTAGCAGTTTCTAGTTAAACTTAATGCTCCCAATCTAATATATTCCAAAGCCTCTGGTTTTTTTGCACATACTGCTGAAAGGGGCAGATTCTGAATTAATGCTACACAATTTAGTTTCAACTCATGGATTTTCAAACAACTCCTTCATATTTTTTTGCCATCTTTTCTAATTCAGTAGGATTCAGATGACTTTAAATTAACTTTACCATTTTTGCCAAATAATATTTGTTCAAATTTGAAGACATTTCTTCTCAGCATAGTCAGTAACAAGGCAGCAACAGAATGCAGATGGGACAGTCAATTTTTTTTTCCTTATTTCCATCACTGCAAGTTTGCATAACCCATTTCAGCTCACAGGTGCCAGAACATTTCTACAGTTTTTCCCAATCCAAACTGGTTAAAAAGGAACATCTCAAAAGGAGCAAACTGAAAATCTGAAGAAAAAAAAGAAAATAAAAATCCATGCATTCAAAACACGTTGTTTTTATTTCAGCTTCCCAATAAAAATTCACTTACATTTCAAAATGGAAAGCTCTCTTGAGGTCCAAATGCCCCCTTTCCATATGTGTTGAAACTAAAATAAAATCCACTACAGTGTGAAGACCAAAATGAAACGCAGTGCAAAGTGTATGGCTGGTGGCACACTGAAGGGCTGGAAAGCAGAGTTCAAGAAGACCATGAGCTGGTGTAAGTTTTTGTAACCTCCCTGAAAAAAGGGAGGTTAGACAAGTTTTTGGAGTGTCAAACTTTTCATTTATTACCAAATGAAATTATTGCCTGGCACACAGCTGTGAGTAAAGGATCAGCCAGGCCCGTGAAGTTGCAGGAGCATGTCCCTTTAACAAAGCAATGAACTCAATTGACTAATGGCAGGACAAAAGGTAAATTGTTTCTAATTCTCTGATGAGAGCCATCAGAGGGAAAAAAGAGAAATGTAAAACTCAATATCAGTAATGTAACCCCCATCTTCTCATCTCAGAACAAGAGACTCACAGAGAGCACCCTTCCTAAATGTCAAAGCCATTAAAATACTACATGCAGGTAAGTATAAAGAAAGCCAGGTTAGTTAGGTGGCCACTCTTCATATCCAATGATGCTTCTCTTTTAAAGTTTCTCTTACTTCTTTCATTCACAGTGTTTTCAACCACACTGTTTGGAGGAAGAACTAAAAAATAATGAAATGGAAAACCATGAAGGATAAAAAAGTCCTCTCAGCTATTTCTGCCACACAATGAATATTGATTTCTTTCTGATTTTCATAGCAATTTGTCAGAATCTTGTCAGTGCAAGATTGATTTCTCTGCTTCTGGGAATGGTAGGTTATCAATATAATTGCTACCATCAGTGCATTTTCACAATCTTTCCTGACATTTCTAATCCAGTAGCAAATTAGTGCCATGGTGACTATTTCCTCACCTGAATCAGCTACCAATGCACAAGGATACCATACTCCCTCTGGTAGAAAAGACACATGCCTCCCCAAAACCCAAAGCACCATCTTTTTATTATTACTGAACACTACAGAAACATTAACAAAAAGTCTAAATAACCACATATCTTTCTGATACTTCTGTTTCATCAGGTAGCTGGTTCAGTGTATTCAAGCAATTCAGTGTACATGCAAATTGAGCTTTCACCATACATCCTGTGAGAGCACAGGGAATTTAGTGAACCTCAAGGCTTATGTTGCATTACTACACTTTGAAAGTAAACAGAGCAGCAGAGTCAGACAGGTGCTGAGCATACACATAAACAAAGCATATGTTGCTACCAAACCCAAGAGGTGCTGAGCAGCTCCAGCCCCAGAGGAGGTTTCAGATGCTCATCATTACCTTTCAGCATCAACCTACCAAGATGTGCTTAATCCCTTAGAAACTAACACCGCTACAGAGCGACTGGTTGCACTGCAATCCTACCGCTTTTCCAGCTTCGATGACCATTCCTGTTGCAATTTTTTAACCAACTTGTTTCTCAAGCATTAGTTTCATTATAAGCTGTAAATAAACTCTCCTCTGCTATGGAGCTGCCAATTATAAATAAAAGCACCTGCAGCTCACCAAACAAATCAGGCACAGGGCTTGACTTACCAACCTGTCAACAAAAGATCTTCCCACACCACCTAAGTAAGGCATCCAGATTTTGGCCATCCTATACACACTATGAGAGCAGAAAGAGGACCAGAAGGGTGAAAGCACTCATCCATGCATGAACCAAATCCAAAGCAGCACCCTGAGACTGAGCCTCAGGTGTGTTTATGACCCCCCTTTGCCAACTCCCCACCAAGAAAAAAAGCATGTCATAATGGCTAATTGGGGACCCATTGAAGTCACTGGGCTTTGGAGCAGGCTTTCAGTTCTAGCCATAACACCTTACCTGTGGCTTCCTTACATACAGTGAGGTGCCTCAGGAGCATCACATCCCACAGCAGCAAAAGCCTTAAACTCTCACTTCAGTTGGGCTTTGATTCAGCTCTCAAGTGCTAAAGGATTTAGGATCTCCATTGAGAAGCAATAGCAGGATCTTTACTTCTGTTTTATCGAAGCCTTCACAAAATACAGCAGGTCAGAAGCCTTCAAAAAAAAAATTAAAATAAGGAGTTGCTGTTCTTTTTCCTTTTAAACTGCAGATTTATTGCAGCAGAAGCTTTCTATGAAAAAATATCAGGTGGAGAACAAAGTATTTCTCAGGACACCATTTCTAAATGAAGATCATTGCTTAATTTCCCCACCTCACTTCCCCAGCCCCCCCAGAAAAAGTCAGAGAATACAGCTGAGTGGAAATATGGCTTAAACCCCAACCTGTGTGCCAAAAAGTCAGCTACTAGTCAAGTTGCATCCCTATCCCTGGGATGCTCTAAATTCCCGTGCTATTTCTGGACACCTTCTTCTGGTCTCTGAACATTCATTTTATCTAGTTTCAATTCCAGTGAAGTCAAACAAACAAGTGTTGAAACACCTGTGCATTTCTTTTGGTTCAGTGGAAGTTTGCTTCCAAACCAAGTTCATCTCTAAACTTCTGCCATTTACCTAATTGCTGCAGAGGCTTTCAGATGCCGTCAGCCAGCTCTGTCCCATTTGCAGCTGCAGGCACACACTGAGTATGGTGAACAACACATTAGTAATTCATTTGATGATAATGGCACAAGCAGCAATAATACCCTTATTGTGGCTAACAGAAACTCACAAAGTCTTTGATAAACCCCTGCTCAGTTCTGTGAGTCACAAGTTTGCTGTAAATCTATGTAATAGGCATAAAGATGGCCTGAGCCAACTGAGATAACATAGAGTTTGCTGTCAGCCTGGGATATAGGCTGTGCTGAAACTGTACGTAACACCAGGCCACCACCCCAAGATGCACACCATCTCCTAAGCTTTACTGCCAACACATAACCACAAAATAACTACCCTGTGTTCAGGAAAGAACAATTGTTTGCATGGAGGAAGCTTACTTAAATGTTAGCAGGGCTGCATAAGCAGCACTCCCAGCAGTGTTTAAGGTTGCAGAAACCTCTGATCCTGAGAACTCATTTGGCAGCAGCTATGGTATTACAAGGTTAGACACATTCACTTTTATTGAACTCTTAGCCTATCAAACATACATTTACAACAGATAAATATGTACATCATAAACAAGTCAGAGGGATTACCAGGATTAGCCAGAGCCTTCTCTGCTGCTGCCAACATTACAGGCAATCCCTCTCACAGAGCTAGTACAGCACATCACGAGTGCATAGTACCTATAAATCACATGCACTTGACGAACAAATGCACTCACTGTGAAATGTCAAATATATGTATAAAAAAAGTTTTGATATCTGCTCCTTCCTCCTCCTTGCCAAATGGAGAGTATCAGAAACAGTGTGTGCCTGTGAGTAGCATCACAAGGTCAGCTACCGGCGGGTTGAGCTCAGCACTGCTGACAAACTCATTTCATCATGTGAATCTCTTTCAAGTGAAGCCTTGAATACACTAAGTTATTCCTGTTAGCCCTCCAAAATGCTGGAGGTCTGCTTACTTAAGAAAGACTTACAGAACTTTTCTGCATCTAGTTTGTGCTATCTGGAACACCCTGTTGGTTGGATAGCCTTGTGCTACTGCTGGGCAATTCACTACCTCATGCTCCAAACCACAGGATTATTATGGTCTAGGACAGAGAGGAAACACCAGTGGCAGCTACCAGCATTGTAGGATAGCTTTACCTTAAAAAGTTGGGGTTTGTTGTTGCTTTTTTTCTTTTTCAAAGCTGGAAAACTTGGCATTTTTTGTTCCAATCCATTACAATACCAACACAGTTAAGCATGTCAGGCAACATCTGGAGGGACTCTGGGTATCTCTGTAGCAAGGGATTGTAGTAAATTAGAAAAAGCCCCTGTTTTGAAAGCTAAAGGGGCTTATCTTCTATAAAATAACATAAATGATATTCTATAATAGATAGGTATGGTCACACATACACACCCACCCATCTTTTATTTAACAATGCCTCATTAATATTCTACAGTAGTGAGGTCTGTCTGGTGAAGCATTAGTATAATATTTCTCAAACAAAGTTCCTGTTCTGCTTGATCTACTTCGTAAATGCTTGGCAATCTATCTTGATATGCTCCTGTCTGTCAGGGGCTGCTACATACTTCATGCTTTTGCTAGAAAAGGCAGACAGCGGCAATTTCAGGTACCTTCCTGGGACAATACAGCCTTTCTTCCTTAATTATATATGAGAACAGTTTCACTGATTTTTGAAGCTGATATGAGACATGAATCATTTGAAGCAATATTCAGTATTTATGATCAGCATTTAACAGCATGTAAAGAAATAGCAATGCTTAACATGGACTAGAAATGCCTTCGATCTTCCTTTCCTGCACGAAGGATGAATCCAAGCTTTTCACCAAGGATTTAATACTGCAAAATTACAGGACAACTTGTGTGGAAAAAGATTACTTCATTTTTTAAATTTATTTCTGTTGTATGTGCCTTTTTGGGGTAGTGGTTTTAAGGAATTTTTCCCCTCTAATACTTCTGGATTTTACAACCTAAATTAATTTCATTTCTTTAGTCAGTAAAACAGAATGGTGTCGAATTTGAGTGCCATATAAGATGATTCATCATATATTCAGAGAAAAGACTTCATTGAATTCCCTCTATGAGGTTTGTTGTAGATTTTCCAAGATGCTGGCTGTGTCCATACACATTTTGTATTCTCAACAAAACCATAAAAATACCTATGTGGTATTTTTTCTGTCATTTTTTTTTAAAACCATGACAAGCCCCAACATTCTTCTAAATCACCAGACCTCTACCACACTTCACTACTGCAAGACTATTGCTGAATAACAACCCACAAGGAATACCTATGCAGTTATACACAAAGCTCCTGACACAGCACCACATTCAAAACCAATAGATGACATAATATTGGTGGAGTTTTCAGAAGCTTCTGGAGTACCTCCTCCTTTTAGCAGGGGATACCCAGCACATCAGCTACGCAACTGGCCCCGTGAAGTCTCGTATTAGGGCTTTTGTTCTTGATTGTACAGCCTACCTTCAAGAAAAGGAGCAATACCCAAGGAAAAGAAAAAAAAAAACAACAATTAGAGAAAAAGGGAAAAAAATAGAGGAAGGGCAAAAGTATACACAGTAACAATGAGGCTTTGAGATGAACCACATGAAACATAGCTTATTTCTTTACCCTCTTCCCAGATGCTGCTTCTCTATCACTTCTGCATTGACTTTTAATTGACTTTACTCACTCCAAACCCCTCTTTTTTGATTAGGAAAGGCCAAATAAGAGAAGTTGCTGCCAGGGCTATATCCATGACTTGTAACTGGCCTTACAGGACAGCCAAGGTGACACCTTCCTCCTCTTTGCTGCCTGGTTATCCTGCAGGCACCTAGGCCACCTCCAAGCCTAGGGCAGAGAGAACAATCTTCCTTCTGCTTAAGGGCTCTCCCTTTCCCACCCAGTTTCCATATATTCCCAGTGTTGCTCACACTGCTCTGGTACACCTGCTTGAGGCTTTAAACCTTTGGCCCCTCCTCTTAGCTGCCACCTTCCCTTAGGGTGCTGGAAGACTGGAGCAAGCTACCCTGGCAGGAACACACAGTTCATAGAATCATAGAATAGTTAGGGTTGGAAAGGACCTTAAGATCACCTAGTTCCAACCCCCCTGCCATAAGGAGGGAAACCTCTCACTAAACCATGTCACCCAAGGATTCATCCAACCTGGCCTTAGAACAGTGCCAGGGATGGAGCACTCACAACCTCCTTGGGCAACCCATTCCCGTGCCTCACCACCCTAACAGGAAAGAATTTCTTTCTTATATCCAATCTAAACCTCTCCTGTTTAAGTTTGAACCCGTTACCCCTTGTCCTGACACTACAGTCCCTAATGAAGAGCCCAAGGTCTTCATTCTCACAGTCCCTGTGTCTCACTTCCAAGACTTGGGTGGTGCAGTCAGAGCCTTTCTCGTTGAAGACCAAGGCAAAGAAGTTGTTCAGAACCTCAGCCTTCTCCAAATCCTGTGTAGCCAGTTCNATTCTCACAGGTGTCTCACTTCCAAGACTTGGGTGGTGCAGTCAGAGCCTTTCTCGTTGAAGACCAAGGCAAAGAAGTTGTTCAGAACCTCAGCCTTCTCCAAATCCTGTGTAGCCAGTTCAGTCAATAGCTTCCGGAGGGGGCCTAAGTTGTTCCTGGTCTGTCTTTTATTTGCAATATACCTGTAGAATCCCTTCTTGTTATCCTTAACATCCCTAGCTAAAGTTTAATTCTAACTGCACCTTAGCTTTCCTCACGTGGTTCCTAGCTTCCTGGATAACATCCCTGTATTCATCCCAGGCCGCCTGTCCTTGCTTCTACCTTTTATAAGCCTCTTTCTTCATTCGATTTCTTCTCAGCAGTTCCTTATCCATTCAAGGAGGTCTCCTGGCCCTCCTGCTGCACTTCCTTCTGGTTGGGACACAACACTTCTGAGCTTGCAGCAGGTGATCTTTGAATATCAACCAACAGTCTTAAGCCCCCCTGCCCTCTAGGGCTATATCCCATGGAACCTTACTAAGCAGGTTCCTGAAGAGGCCAAAGTCTGCTCTCTTGAAGTCTAGGGCAGTGACTTTGCTGCAGGCGCTTCTCATTCTCCTGTGGATCTCAAATTCTACCATCTCATGATCACTGCATCCAAGGCTGCCCTGAAGCGTCACATTTCCAACCAGCCCTTCCCTGTTAGTGAGCACGAGGTGAAGCAGGGCACCTCTCCTTGTCAGCTCCTCTATCACTTGCAGAAGGAAGTTGTCTTCCACACAATCGAGAAACCTCCTGGATCGCTTGTGCCGGGCTGTAGCGTCACTCCAACAGATGTCAGGGTGGTTGAAGTCTCCCATGAGAACAAGGGCCTGTGAGCATGAGGCTTTTTCTATTTCTCTGTGGAGTGCTTCATCCACAGAGTCCTCTTGATCAGGCGGCCTGTAACAGATCCCCACAGTTATGTCTCCCATCACGGTCTTCCCTTTAACCCTGATGCACAAACTCTCTGTTAACTGCTCACCTGTCCCCAGACAGAGTTCCATACTCTCCAGCCTATCTCTAACATAAAGGGAAACTCCCCCTCCCTGCCTACCAGGCCTGTCTTTCCTAAAAAACCTGGAACCTTCTATTCCAACACTGCAGTCATAGGAGCCATTCCACCATGTTTCTGTGATGCCTATTATATCATACCCCAGCAGATGAGCACACATCTCTAGTTCCTCTTGTTTGTTTCCCATGCTATGGGTATTTGTATAGAGACACCTGAGCCGAGCTCCAAATGAGGCCAGCGTGCTGGTTGGAGCAGCTGGAACGTTGCTACATTGCTCCGGGCATTTTTTATAGGTGGTAGCAACCAACTGGGTGTGTTGGAATGGAACAACGCCCCCCTCCCCCAACACATCTAGTTTAAAGTATCCTTGACAAGTCTGGCAAGCCTCTTACCAAGCCCACTCTTTCCGTTATTTATGTCCACCATCCCCCAATAGACCTGACCTACAAACTTGGGTCCCATGTTCAAGGTACCCAAACCCCTGACTATGACACCACTCTTGTAACCAATGTTTAACCTGTCCATTCCTCCTAGCTTTTTTAAGGTCCTCCCCTGTATCCTGGAGAACGGATGAAAAAATAATCTGAGCTCAGACTGATGCACAAGCACTAGAAACTACACAAATAAAAGAGGCTTCCAAATGTCTTTTGGTTTGAAAGCCAATCAGCTGCATGGTGTTAAAAGGGGTGCAAATGTCATGGGTACAGCCCCCTTAAAGATCACTGCCAGGATGGGAGCGCACAGCCATGGCTGGGCTGAACAGTATTAGACTGACACAAGGAAACTTTCAAATAGTTTCCCACAACACTGTTACTTTGCCTCATTTCCTGCTCCTCTGCTGTTCTTCAACCATGTCAGATGGACAGCCTTGAAATTCCTTCCAAGAACCTTTGTTTCACCCATAAGAATCTGTTTCATTCACCTCAAGTTAATGCCTGCCTCCCAAAACCAAGAAGAGCAGCATCCCTGACAGCAGGCTCGGCTGGACAGGAACCAGACAGAGAGCTGATGGTGCCATTTCCCACTGAAAAATTGTTAACAATCAACTAACATGTTCCTCAAAAGCATCTATGTCCCTCTGATCAAACACGAAATACAGATCCATGCACTTCAGCACAGGGAGGAACAGGAAATCAGGAGGCAGAAATTACTTCACTCGCTTTTTTTCTTGCTATAACTTGAATTAAGACCAAGTTTCACACAGCAGGAACTACCAAGACAAGGTCTCTTGCACAAGCACAGATACCACTGCCCAGTGAGGGGTGGGTGGACAAGGTACAAGTGCCACAGCCCTCCATGTCAGCACAAGTCTGCACAGCTGCAGCAGGGACTGCATGGTATTCCCCTTAACAGCATCCAGACATGGAGGGAGTACTTCTGAACAGCTGTGAGGCTCTGGGAGAGGTAAAATAAAGGTACCTGCAACAGGGTAAAAAAAGTGAAGGAGCTGAATGGGAAAGTCAGGCAAATTAGCTCAGACACTAATGTGAAGTGTTGCTCTCCCCCTGCATAAATCCTCTCTCCAAAGGGCAAGAAACATGCAAGGCAGCTGCTTAGCTACTACACCTGTACTTTGTGCAACTAAATATTCCCCTGCCATCTGCTAATGGTATTTCACTGTAAAAAATCCTAAATTGCCAATACATGCTGCAAGTGGTATCCTCTTTCACAAAACCTATTAGTACAATCATGTAAAAAAACAAACCTGCATTTGCTATCTATGCTTGTGTACATTGGCAGCAAATTGAAGGTAAGAAACGAAGTCAGAGATAGCAGTTTCTAGAGCAAAGATTTGTGGTTCATGTGTACTAGGACTGTGCATAATGTGTTACTGAACATGGCCTCAGAGGAGCATGTTTTTTAGGTTTCTCTCCCAGCCCCTATAAAGTTCTGACATTTGGAAGTTCCCTAGGTATAGTCTTTGAGTTTCTCCTTTTTGATAACACTAGTACAGCTTCCTTTGGGCTCTCAAGTAGCTTGTCCTTCAGAGATACTAGCTCTCCTGCACAAAAAATAGGCACAATTTTCAGTGGAGCACTGCTTTAGAGCTGCAGAAAATTAGCCTCCTTTTCCAAGACAAATCTCCTGGCTCTCAGCCAAGGTCATCACCAGAGAACATGACACAGAACGTGTGGAAAGATGCCTGCTTTCAGGGAATCAACATGCCTTGGCACTTGGAGATAAAGAAATGGGGATTTCAGATACCATCTTGTCTACCTTTCAGTGAGGAGAAGAGAGGACCTTTTTCCTCTAAGGGGTGATAGACATCCGATTCCTCTTTCCTCTATGCAAGACATGGTGTCAGATGAGCTATATTTGTTGCACAGGTATGCAGGTGGGAACATGTGCAGGAGCTCACATTTGTCCAGCGCCATTACCGGGTTCAGAAACATAACTACTAGTCAACACAAGGCCTCATGGGAAGCATCAAAACATTCCTCTTCCCACTCCCAACACTTACACATGGTTTTTATTTATTTTAAGGCGCTCCTTTGTAGTGACAAAACCTTTCATATGGTAGTGGGTTGACCTTGGCTCATGCCAGGTACCCACCAAAGCCCCTCTTTCACTGGCCTCCTCAGGTGGACAGGGAAAAAAAAATATAACGAATATCTTATGGGTTGATATAAGGGCAGGGAGATCACTCACCAGTTACCAGCATGGGCAAAACAGACTTGACTTGAGGAAATTAATGTGTTACAAATAAAATCGAAGTAGGCTAATGAGAAATAAAACCAAATCTTAAAACTTATCCCTCCTTCTTCCTGGGCTTAACTTCAATGCCTACTTTCTCTACTTCCTCCCCCCAGCAGCACAGGGGGACAAAAAATGGGGGCTGTGGTCATTTCATCTCCTGTTGTCTCTGCCACTCCCTCCTCCACAGGAGGAGGACTTCTCACACTCTTGCCCTGCTCCAGGGAAAGGTTGCTCCCTTGGGACACAGTCCTCCATGAGCTTCCCTAACCTGAGTCCTTCCCACAGGCTGCAGCTCTTCACAAACTGCTCCAGCGTAGGTCTCTTCCATGGGTGCAGTCCTTCAGGAACACACTGCTCCAGTGTGGGTCCTTTCCATGGCTGCAGTCCTTCAGGAACAGACTGCTCCAGTGTGGGTGGGTCCCTTCCATGGGTGCAGTCCTTCAGGAACAGACTGTGGGTCCCCTGCTGGGTCACCAGTCCTGCAGCAAACCTGCTCCAGTGTGGGCTCCTCTCTCTATGGGGCCACAGCTCCTGCCAGGACCCTTCTCCAGTGCAGGGTCACAGCCTCCTTCAAGCATCCCCCTGCTCTGGCTTGGGGTCCTCCCTGGGCTGCAGGTGGAGATCTGCTCCCCCATTGACCTCCATGGGCCGCAGGGGCACAGCTGCCTCTCCACGGGCTGCATCACAGGCTGCAGGGGAATCTCTGCTCTGGCATCTGGAGCACCTCCTGCCCTTCTGCTTCACTGACCTTGGTGTCTGCAGAGCTGCTCCTCTCACAGATCCACACTCCTCACTCCAGCTGTAATTGCTGCAGCTCAGTTGTTTTCTCCTTATTAAACATGCTATCCCAGAGGCACTACCACCATCACCAACTGGCTTAATCTTGGCCAGCAGAAGGCCCACCTAGGAGATGGCTGGCATTGGCTCTATCAAAGGGGAAGCTTCTAGCAGCTTCTTGCAGAAGTCACCCCTGTAGCACCCCCACTACCAAAAAGCTTGCCATATAAACCCAATACACATTTGCATTCAGAATAACATTTTTTAAATATACTCTGTGCATGCACAGTCACATGTGCAGGCTGAAAGAAAGACTGTGAGCTCGGTATGAGCAAGTCCCTTGTTTCCCATCCATCCCAGAAGCATCTGCCTAGCATGCCTTATGACACATAAGGGAGGCTTACTAGTATTTTAAAAGAATTCAAAAAGAAAATACTGATCAAGCAAGTATTGAAAAGTAGCGCAGAAGAGGAAGACTGTCATTAAGATTTTGGGACAGTTCAAAGGGTATGACTCTTTTTTCAGTGAAGTAATATTAGTGTTTGGAAATGATTCCTGTATGTCTCAGGCCTAGGCACCTTGAAACAAGAGTGGTTGCTTCTCATTTCTATTTGACCTTGAGATCATAATTGCTAAGGCAGCATCAGTGTGTTTCTGTTACTAAGTGGCAGTCACTGAGCTGAAGATTAAACTAGCACAAAGACTAAATTGCCACTCAAGTCTTATAATAAAAATGGAAAAAATAGCTGATTAGCCTGTATTACTACGTAAGGATTAAAGGTTAAAAATGGCAGCTTCTGTACTTTGGATTCCTAAGTTACCTGATGCACTGAAAACAGGATAAGTATTGACTTTAAAATGATACAGCTTAAGTAAAAACAGCAAAGACCTTCCCCAGCTCTCCACACTAATACAGGAGCTCCATCTTTTTGTGTTTTATTTTAAATGTTGTATAAAATATTCACTGCATAATGAAAGGATGCTTAAATATTTTGCACAGAGTTCCTTGCTAATTTTATATTTTTCTAAGCACTATTTCACAACATTTGAAACCAAAGTTTCTGTAGTTAGATATATATGTATTATTATTGATATATAATTCAGGAAACAGAAGAATCCAGCCAAGACAACTGCATATATTTTGTGAAATTGAAGTGCACCTCAGACATCACTTTTACCTTCTCTCCTGGAGGCAAGCCAGCTGTCACTGCACTAAAACCAAGGAAGCTGCTTGGGAAGGCTAAAAGGAGACCCAATGGACTTCATCTGCTGTCTATTCCAATGCATTTGCAGTTGCAAGCTATAATCTACCACAAATAGCCACATTTAAAGAATGCAATTACACGGAACAAAGCTGATGACTCTTTCAATGCATAGAAACCATTAGAAAATGGTAACCAGTTGCAACCTATTATTTCTTTGCACCAGAGAAATAAATTGATAATGTGTCAGCTGATTTTCTGTTACACATAAATGGAGGTGTACTTACAAAATCTACTCAAACATACCAGCTCTAGTCCTGATGTTCTCAGGGCAGGCACGCGGAACAAAAATAAGCTGTTTTGGACATGCTGGGGATGCTTCAAGAACTCCATTTGCTATTGCAGCCACTAACATCCAGTAAAGGTGGATAAAAATTGAAGCATCACTGCAGATGCACCTGCTTCCCCTGAAAATAGGTTACTGTCCAAATATAGGACTGTTAAATGTCTTATTACACTATTTGTGCATTAAGCCCAAATGCAACCCAAAAATCTAATAGGACAGTTTCTGAAAGAGGATGATCTTGCTACACCATTTGTTGCCATCTTTTTGCACCAAAAATTACACAGTAACACTGAAACATCTTAATATTTACTGGGCAGTTGGTCCTCACTGAAAAATGAGGCAATAAAGTTTACAAAAGATGCTATCCACCAGGTGACTTCCTAGCCCTTTTCCTTTTTAATAATTAACCTGATAATTTCATTATACATCCAGCTCACCCAACAGGAGAGAAATTAAGCAGCTTGGACTAATTTCAGAGTGGTTTTGATGCAAAGGTTGGTGACATTACTGTGATTTCCAGGAAAAACAGAAATAGCTTGTGCTCCAAATTTCACAGCATCCCAAAATAGCATGTCTGGATGCCTCCCAAACCTTAACCTATAATAACTAAATTCTGAGGGGCTTATCACCATTATTCAAGTATCTGTTATTTACTGGAAAACATGGAATGCTTAGGGTTAGAAAGGACCTTAAGATTATCTAGTTCCAACCCTCCCAGCATGGGCAGGCATACCTCACACTAGATCATGTCATCCAAGGCTCTGTCCAACCTGGCTTTGAAGCAGCTTTTCAATCTGTTATAGCCAAAAAACACTCCAGTGTCTGTTCCCATGCAGTTCAGCTGTGATGAAGAGGTTTTGTTCTTTAGAAGTAAATAGTTCAAGAATTTTATTTTTTTTTTCTTTTCAGTCCTATTGTTAACTGTCAGTATAAGAACAAACTAACATCCTCTGTAATAATTTTCCCAACACTTTGCACTCTAAGAAAATTAGATTCACTCCGCATTCTAATTGGATCTTCTAGTACTGATTAAATCCACTCAGCTGTCCTTGTTTCAGCTGGGATGGAGTAAAATTTTCTTCCTAGTAGCTGGTGAAGTGCTGTGGTTTTGGCTTTAGTCTGAGCACAGCGCTGCTAATACATTGATGTTTCAGTTAAGCAGCACTTATCCTGGTCAAGGACTTTCAGTCTCCCATGCTCTGCCAGTGAGGAGGGGCACAAGAAGACAAAAAGCAGCAGAGACAGAACACCTGACCCACACTAACCAGAGGGGTATTCCATACCACAGCACAACATGCCCAGTAGGGCTGGAAGTGGCCCATCACTGCTCAGACATGAGCTGGTCATTGGGTGGTGAGTAGCTATATTGGGTATCACTTCTGATTGTCATTTTTTATTACATTGCTTACTTCCCCTTTTCATTATTAAGAGTATATTATCTTATTTTAATTATTAAACTGTTCTTATCTCAACCCTTGGGTTTTAAGTTGGGTTAAACTGTTTCATAATTTATCCCCAGCCAAACTTTGCATAGTCACCATTTATTTTAGATTCCTCACTAAACTTGTAATACTTTAAAATCTTTTTACTATGAACTGAAAGATTAAGTAGTTTATGTACATTTAAAAACCCAATCATCCTCAGAATTTCAAACTGAAAATAAAGCACAGACAACAACAACAACAAAAAACACAAAAAACCCAAACAAACAAACAAAAAAAAAAAAAAAAACCAAAAAAAAAA
>NDXB01003103.1:113623-141604 GCA_002631895.1 Agapornis roseicollis
TTTTTTTTGGGGGGAGGGGTTGGTTCGTTTCTTTTTTTTAACTGTGGCTTGGAAATCTAAGAAAATGGCGAACTGTACCCACCACAGTGATGAGAGGTCAAGCCTCAGCATGACATAATTAGGCACAACATTACAGATCGCCTTTCATAGAAAATTACCCTTATTTACACCAGCCACAGCAATAGAGATAGATCAAAGTTCTCTGGGAAGTTCAAGTTAGAACAGATCATGACGTAGCTACATATATGCACAAGATGCAAGATTCTGCTGGACAGCAAACAAGTCCTGGGTGTTAAGACCTTGGGACCATTTTCTTGGGACATTTTTCTTCTTCATGTCAACAGAAATCCCACACAACCTGCAAGCAAAAAAACACACCAACAAACCCAACCCATACAAAAACCCTCCCAAGAAACCTACATATACCCCATGTATTGCAGCAACCTTAATGGCAAGCATTTTGCACATATTCTTGTCCCCTTTGAGAACAAAATGGAAAAGACATTTCAAACACAGTTTACATCAAAATAAAAATCTACCTAAAAAGAATAACAACATATTTAATTTCAAGGTTTTCAGGCAGGCAGAAGGACCCTATGTTTTGCCCGATTCCTCAAAAATGCTTTCAGTTTTTCAACCAGATTAATTCACTTACACAAGATAACTCTTGTGCTTTTAAAATTATTGTACTTTGAATGACAGCTGTAAACAGAAAATTTAGATGAAAATATATTCCTTCTTACTCCCATTGCAAGAGGTAACATTGCCTTTGTGTTTACATGCTAAATATAATCTCTCTTTAAAAATATATACACAATAGCAGATGCTGCATGAATTATCAAACTAAATTAACCAAAGAAGACTGAAAAATACAAACAACATTAGTATTAATAGAATGTAAGCCACGTTCACTTGCAGTTTATTTAATGGTCTCTGCCTTAATAGTCCTTGAAACGTACTTTCTCTCTACAACATTAGGAGTGAATTAACATTTGTTTACACTGCTGAAAGACTTATGTATTGTTTTCATTTTAGAACAGTTGGATCTTTTCATGGGACCTAAAGTCTATATGACCTGCAAAGGTGGGTTATACAGGACATTTAACAGAAGGAGAGCATAAGTAAACATTAAGTATTTGAAGATTTGATGAATCTGAAACCTTCTACATTATCAGAATTCCACAAATACACCTCTTTTTCAGTTGCAGAACCACAACAGAGAAGATCCCAGGAGTTGAGCAAAGATCCCACAGTATGAAGCTTTGCTCAGAGATGCAACAAAGTGGAACACACTTTGAGTGTCTTGGTTAATAACTGTGATTTAAAGTCTCATTTTCACTATTCTCCTATCCTGGCAGAAGAATGCAAACCTTTTTCTCCCCTAAAGTTCTTTAGTTAAGATGGAAACATATTCAAAATAATGAAAGTTTCAAAACTGGAAGAAACCCCAAAGCAACAAAAACTAATCCAAAAAACCACCCCCTACCCCCAAAAAATCCCAACAAACAAAGAAAAAAACAACAAGCTTTGAAATCTCACCTCAATCCACGCCTCTGACATGACATGCAGTAAATAATGATGAGCTGACTTATACTTTGATCAGGGACTATCAAAGGGATCCTGTGGAGCTTATAAGATTATAAATCCCACTAAAGTTTAATAGTTTGGAGATTATAAATATCTTACTCAATCATATAATGAATTCTTACTTCTTGCCTGACAGAAGACTTGAGCTACTTCTTTCTAGTGCTTAAGAAAACAAGTGACATCTAAACATAATCAACATGTGCCACCATTCAATCTCTCAATAATGACTTAATAAACCCATTGTAGCTAAAGCCAGGTGAGTAATTCAATGGTAATTATTTTAAATTAATTACTTCTTTTAAAAACAACAGCAAAAGGAAATCTTAACATCTCTGTAGTAACTACAAATAGTTTTAATTTGTAACTCACCGAGTAGTCAATTTTACTTTTGCTGGTATTTGTGCAATACTGTCCAGCTAATTCAAACTCAGTGCATTTCCCAATCAGATGAATTACAGGCCCTCAGTTTGAAAGTAAGCTTTGATAAAAATTCTACTCAAGAAAATTTTGAACAACATATTCTGATGCAAAACCAAACAAAAATGGCAGCAACAACAACGAAAAAACCCCACAACACACACACACACACACACAAACCCACACCACCAAAACTCCAGAAGCATCATAAGCTTTAGAGCAGGACCTTTTTTATTTTTTTTTCTTTTTGCAATACGTTGTTATCTTATCGACTCATCAAATCCCACATATAGAGAAGCTTATGAGAAAATAAGCACTTCATTGACAATGAAAAAAATCTAGAAATTTCCCTTAGGCCTTAGTGATCTTTTTATTTTTCAATCTATCTTCACTTCTTAATGCTTGTTTATAGCAGTTTAAGGTCAAGTCAGAAAGACAAAGTCACAACTGCTGAAGTTCACCTACTTCCAGCCCTGAAACAGCTGATGTTGAGCCTGTTCCTGCTGACCTGCAATGTACCACTCAAGGCACCAGTGTACTGATGGGTACTGCCAACACAAGCAAAGTATCATAACAGAAATACTTTCCATGCCCCACCTTTAGGTAAAACTAAACCTCAAGATCTCAGCTCAAGAGTGGTGTAATTTCTGGCTGTACCTCCCTCCACCCATGATGAATTGGGAAGCCAGGGCCAGTGCACTGCTGACCAAGTATGTCTCCTTCATAGAATCATAGAATAGTTGCCATCTCTTCACTCTCTGCTCATGCATTAGTCCTGCTGAAGCTCAAGTCTGCATCTTGCAAACAATGGCTGCCTCCACCCCTGCATGGCAGCTTTCCCCAATTCCTCTCCTTCTGTCCCTCCCTCCTCAAGGACTGCCGCTGTCAAGGGAGAAGACTTTCCCTTTAATGAGCCACACAGGTAAAGGGATTAAGTGATAAAGAATAACTGAATTGACAGTCTAATTTAACACTTTACATTTTGTGTGCTTTCACTGTCTGCTGTTTCAACTCTTAGTAAAAGGTTTAACACACTTGTCATAGCACTTAATACTGTGGAACTAAGCAGGCTTTATAACTAGAGGTTTGGGACTTGCCTGACTGATTACTATCCAAGGCAACACTGTAGGATGCTACGATTTCTCATAGCATCATACATACATGCACCACTTAAGGAGCTTTGCTCTGGAGCCAAGCAAGGTGTTAACCTGCCCCACACTCCAGTACCCGCTCTCCTTATTTTAGATATCTCTCTTCTATCACTGCTGTCTGTCACTTCCTGGCTAAGGTATTTCAGACCTTAGAGGCATACTTCATCCCCCAAATCCCACCAGGTAGTGCACAGAGGAGCCTTTGCCTTCACTACACCCATGGACTGTGGCCAAACACTTCCCCCACCCCACTCCAAACCCTTCTTGCTGCCCACAGGCAGGTGATTTCTCCTGTTGACACCCCAGCAGTTTTTCAGGTGTTGTAATAATTGTTATTGCCCACACTAGCCTTCAGAGCAGACCAGGGATGAACAGCAGCTGCACTGAGCCATCATGAGCTCAGAGTGACATATCTAGGGACTGATAACCTGGCCTGTCAGGATGGCATGTATTTGCTGCATGCAAAAAGTGAGAACTCTACTTTCCAAAAAGCAGGACTTGCTTTTCAATAGATCTCTGCAGTGCCCAAAGGACCTATTTTTTCCTGTCACTGAATGTGAACAAGCTGAAGTCTGGAGTAAAATACAGTTTACTAAGCCACTAAATTGATAGAGCTTCATATTTCTCTGTGACAGATGTTACAAATATGCAGATAGACAGCCCTTATTGATCCAAACGTTTTGCAGAAACTCCATTCAAAAGCATACATTTCTCTGCCCGACATTTTGACATGAATGACAAGACAAAGCCAGGAATGTAAATGTGCAATAGAAAACTGTTCTTGTGTTGTAAAACCACACTCCTGCTGTCAAAGAGTCAGGTAAACGTTGCACAACTAATCACAGCCCAGAAGACACAAGCAAACCAATCTACAGAGACACAACAGGAGGGGAAATCAAACAGCACAGACTTAAAACCACAACTCGCAGCCTTACCTGCACTGCCTGATACAATCACAATCTGTTCTCTCGATGTGCCAGGATCAGTCTGACCTACGTTTTCCCATTTAGCATGAACTGGATTTTAGGAAACCTTTATGTAAATAATGACAGTAGCATCCAGCAACCCTGCCCATGGCTCATACCCCAGTGTGTATTCATGCTTTGATACGGCATATTCCCCCATGTTATTCCCAAGCCTCACCAACCTTCCTGAGGGGCAATTCCCACCTTGTCTGCACCATAAGCACTCATCTCCAGAGACTTCTGCCCCCTCCCAGCTCTCTGGAATTGCCTCACATCCCCTTCCCCAGCAGCTCCCCCTCCCACTGCTGCTCTGAGGTTCTCCTGTGATCTCCACCACTACCATAACAGGCCCAAGCTCTCCAGGAAGCTCACAGCAAATGCCTCAATCCACATGTGCTTTGCCATCATCTCAGGATCCCCATAGGGTGCATGCTGACCATGTCTATTGCCATGTTAGTGGTTGCTATACCAGAAGTTGAAAGTTTTCACAACCAAAACAGCCTCCACAAAATTGGTTCTCAGCATAATTCAAGCTAGCTTTACAATCAAGAAAATTATTGCAATATATTTTCCTGGCCAGTTCTTAAACAGCAGCTGAAACTTAGGAGCTACTTATTTCCAACGCCTTGCAAATACTATGCTTGCCTGCACCCAAGGTTTCTCAGGAGAGGTTTTTCTGTTAGACATATCCACCCAAAAGCAGCAACAATATACCTTGATTGATGGACAAACACAGAGCACACATCCACACATTGCTCTCCCCCACCCACCATTGTTTTTGCTGGGGCTCCATGGGCAGGAACCAGGGCTAAACTCAGCCCTCTGGGATCCTTGCTAATGTAACCAGGATGGAAAAGGGTCTGTGACTGCAGAATAAGATTTTTACCTATTTAGTCATGGGTGAAAACTATGTCTCAGGATGAAAAATTAGTTCCCAAGCCTAATATCATCCCCATTTCCCTGTGTTGCTATTGTGAATACTGATCACTGTGAGACACTACACCATTTCATGAGCACTGGGCACTATGAGTGTAGGTGCCAAACAGCACTACCAACTTGAGTTATGTCTTTCGGAGCTTTTACTAGTAAGTATACTCACTTGAGCAGATTAAAATGATGCTTTCTATATAAGACAGGGAAACATTTCCAGTGTCTGCTTAAATTTATTTGCAAATATGCATTTCAGCACTTTGGTGGGCTGGAATATTTTGCTTCTGTAAGTATTTAATTTGATGGGATTGATCCAATATAAATCATATAGAAAGTACATTAAACAGAAGTCAAGGCTTTTCTGCTGATATACAGAAAAAAATGCTATAAATCTAGGATCTCTCTTCTTCACAGTTCAGTGTCATGATTGCATGCTTTTATGTTCTTTTAGCTACAGTTCTCACCTGAAGTGCTGGGCCCCTTTGTGCTATACTTAACTGCTTTAAATATAATTCCATCAGAAAACAAATAAATACATCTTACAAGAGAGAAAGAAACTAAGGAAAATCTTTAGATACAGAAAATCTCAAAGATAGTTCCTTTAATGAGTGACTTTAGAATTGCAGTCTAAAAGCAGCCTGATAATTAACTAAAGCTGTTTTAAAGCCTCAGGTGCCGTATCCTTCCACATACAGCTTCAGTTATGACATTATAACAAAGCAATAATAAAAAAAAGCATTCTTTATCTTGAAAGCAACCTGAGGGCATATTGAGCTTCGATTCGTGTTTTACCACCTAGAAACTTTTCAGATAATTTCTATAGTACAGTCAGTACAATATATTCAGAAATCATTTTCTGTCCCAGTCATCTAAGCCAGTGAAGCTTCCGCAAGATGTACAAACATATTTTTAGTTTCAAGTTTTTTGCCTACCCTGCTACTTTCCATGTCTATGTTAATCTGTGTTCCCTCCCCCCTTATGTTACATAGAAAATAAACCAGACAAAAGCCTTAATGCCCTCAAAACTAAAGAATTTTATAACTGTAATAAAAGAATTAAACGGCTTCTGAGAAATGAAAGATCTTCCAATGAAACTTATAAAAAAGGGATTTTTTTTTTAAATGGCAAAACAACTTTTTTATGGTGGTGCTCCATTACAAGGCATGAAATTAATAACAACACTGATTTCTAAGCAAGCTATCCAATTTCAATAGGAAAAAAAGAATTTAAGTAGTACCCTGTAAGTGTACACTTAAAAAAAAAAAAATTAAAGAAGTCCCTCTCATCAGCCTGATAGTAAACTTAAGAGAAGATAAAACTCAGTAAGAAACCAAAGCCTTACACATCACTTGCTTCTGTTATCAGTTACCTTACAAGCTTGGAGAAAATAAGCTTCTGCACTGCTTTCCTCCAACATAAGTGGCAGCAAAGCAGCATCCTTATACAGGAATCCAGAGACATACAAGTGATACTGCTAAACCATAATTCTTATCCAAACCCAAAAAAGTTAGAGGTTTACGGGTAGCTGAGTGAGACTGATTTTTCACAGCTGCAGTCCTAAAGAACTATTAGTAGTGTCATATAGCAAGCAGTCTACAGCTGGTTTAGGTGCAAATCACTGATTGAAGCTGATTTTCCCCAGCTGAGTGAGAATCAAGCCAAAAACCTGGCATCATCAAACAAATAATTCCAACTCTTAAATAATATAACAACTGTTTCTTGTAGAACAAATGCTGTTTTTATTTGTTTCTAAAAATTAAGAAAAATAACAATTAACTGAGGCCACTGCTTGTATGATGGAATCTAGGCTTCCCATAGAAGTAATACAGCTTTGCTAGACATATGAGTTGTAACCACACTTTTCTCCCTCATCCTTCACCATATGTTCATTTTACCTTTAATTTTGTTTCCCTTCAGAGTTTTCTTCTAACTTTCTCATTGGCTGCCAAAGGATGTGGATTCTTTGGGTAATTTCCAACAGGTCCCTCAAATGTGTTGTGGTTAGATCTATGTCATTCTTTTAGCTGCCCACAACATACATTCAAGTCAGTAAAGCAAAACATAATAAATTAAAAACGTCTGAGCACTGTAGTTGCTGTACTAGCCCAGTAACATGATCTCCTTTAAAAGGAATGCTCTACTTGCCACCAAGCTAACAGGCTTTAACCTTTCTTAGAGGAGAGATATACCTAAAATTGAACAGATTTTAAGAAGAAATTTATTCTCTAAGCTATTTCAGCATACAGTTTAAACTTAAATCCATATTAAGTCCTCAGAATAGTAATAAATATTCCTTTTTTGAGGTAATTTTTGAGACTAAAAGCATGTTCCTTTACAGAGCTATCACTGAATATATGTTCATGGGAAGCAGTGCTCTCAAACCCAGTATTAAAAGCCAAATCTTCACCTACTGAGACTTAGTATGCTTGACCCTTTCACTAGAAGGATGCTGATTTACAGAAGTGAGGACCCAGGTTTAAGTGTTTTATTCTATGAGCAGGCTAAGAGAAAGTGAGATATTGCGAGTTTTGCTGAAACTTCATCTACAGTGTAGCAATGGTTATCAAAGCAAGGCAGATATTGGGAATTTCAGTTTGCAGGACAAATATTGCACACATGTAGTTGTAACTCAGCATAAAAATGTTCTATCAAGTTTCAACTCTGAAATTAAAAAGCACAATTACTCTTTTTCCATTTCAATAGAAAAACATGACATACTAAGAAGTAAGAGCAATGCATTCTTCAGATTGCAAGCAGATTGCCCATGGATTGCAAGCAAATAGAAGAAACAGAGTCACATTTTTGTACGAAAATAAAGTCATTTCTAAACTAATGGAACAATAGAACAAGATGCACTACAAGTGCTGTGCCACAGATGTTACTTTCACAAAAGTTCATCAGCAAAGGAGCACAACAGAAGAAAGGTATAGGCACTCAATTTCTATTTCATGTACAACCACCTTTGCAGTGTAAACATCCTGGAGGAACTGGAATATTTGGGATCATATATTATTCCCTTTTTTAAACACACTTCGGGGAAATTCCACTTAAAAATCAAGGATGCAATTTGGTCTTCAAAGTTTTGGGGAATTTCTGCAAGTTTTTTTCTACATCAATTTGCCTGATATTAAAAGTGAAGGGTCAAACCTGCAGGTGGTGTAAATCAGCACAGCTCTGTGAGGTCTTTGAACTTATGCTCATTTACATCACATGGAAATTGTATTTCTCACCTCTTCTATGAGTAACTGTGCATGTATATATATATATATGCATGAGTGTGTGGTGAATACATATTATATAGAAAGTGAATGCTTTGATGTGTCAAATTGAAGATATAAATATGAAACAGGAGACAGAATATGGAAATGATACATTCTGCATTTACTTTCAAAACTGAAAGTTATGGGGAGAGAAATACTGTCTATGTTCAAGGAGAACCTGGTGATTTGCTTAAATAATCTAAAACAAAACCAAACCACCATCCCACAAAAGATTGAACAGCTTCCTGTCATGGTTGACAGGCTCAAGCTATGACTTTCTAACTTTTATATAAACAATTACTAGACAGTGACAGATCCATTGTATATGCCTTTCTTCTACAATATAGACCCTGGTGCAGCAAAGCACTCAAGACAGCTAACTTCAAGCAACTGAATTGCCCAGAGAGCTTAGTGAGCTCACTCACTTGCTTAAAACTAGTTATATATTTAATTTGAGATGTGCCTTTTAACTCAATCATTAAACAGCAAAGCACTTCAACCTATGCATAAAGCAGCTTTCTTATAGGTCTTACACACATGCTTAAATAGTTTTCTGAAAGAAGTCTGTGTGGTTTGATTTTTCAAGATCCTGATTGTCTCAGATGTAATTCTGCAGAAGATTCAAACAGGTGAGTCATATTCTATGCATTAGAATCAGTGAGATCCAACATTGTAAGTTAAATCTCACTTCCAAACTCTACAGCATACTTCAAGACTAATCCAAAAGAATAATGAATATGGAGAATGCTAATCCTCAAAATATACTGTATTCACAGTTAATTCTACAAATGCAGTTGTTCATTCAGTACCATGGTTTAGACTACTATAAAAAAAATTTAAGATGGTTTATGAAATCAATGATGCCTCAGTAAAGGAGCGTTTCAGTTCCCTATTCTCATCTGTGCTGCAGCAAATAAATAGCATGCTTTGTGGGGAAATGGCAAAGGAACTTGGACCACCTCTGACAAGCTTGTTTCTTAAAAATATCGCTGCAGAACCAGCAGCAGTGGCTATGCTACTATGCACCAGCATGTCACCATCGTGCTTCACTATCCAGAAGGAAGGACATGGCTGTGTGATTGCCTCATGCTGCTGAGGTGGCCAAGTTTGCTACTCACCAACCTCCTCTGGATGATGCTCAGGACAAGGGTTGATGGCCAACTCACTTTGGTACTGCTGGGGAGAGAATACCCACTCCAGCCAAGCCCTAGCTTGCAGATTGCACCCCCATAGCTACACAAACATCTCCTTGCACCTCATCTGGAGCATGTTCATCTGAATCTGCTAAAATCTTAAATAGTAATAAAAATTAGGTATTTTTCCAATACAAATAGTCGCTTCTAATTGTGTTTACAGGTACCTAGGTGTGGTGGTTTTTTTTGTTTTGTTGTTTTTTTTCTTAAGCTATTTCTGCCATAACTAATTAGTATATTCATGGAAAGTGAGAAAAAAAATCAGTGGAAGAAATGTCTATTATTTCCTTTGGCCATAGGTTTGTTAAGATAATGATAACTGTGACGAAAGAAGAAAGAAAAAAATCCCAAGCTTGTGTGGGCCAAGCCTCTAAATAGGATAAATCTAGTCACCTGGCTATAGTATTATTCATTTTTAATTAGTTTGAAGCTAACAGAATAATTTGTGCCAAGCTGCAAAACTGACTGTCTTCACAAGTAACCAGCTTGACAACAAAATCAAATTAATCCCAGCAAAAATACTCTTTCTCTAAGTTCACCATCAATATTCCTCATTTGAGAAGTAATATGGTATGTTCTTCCATTAGGCCTTTTTTGAATCACACATTCACTTTTCTTCCATATCACTTAAACTAGAAATGTAAAAATTTGAGGGCATTTATCATCTCATAAATGTACCTGTTGTGTAATTATGCAAATCAGATTAGAAGCAGTCACTGGAATGTTTATTTGTCAAAAAATCCGACCCAGATTTCCTGTTGACTTTCTTGCGATGTGAATACATTTTACCTCTGTTCAAACATAATTTAAGGTAGGCATTGATTTTGCTGCACCGAGATCTAAAGCCCTTTGCACAAATAGCAGTGATCTAATAAAGTGAAGAAATCCATCTACAAAGGGAAATTATAACCAGCTATATGGGTATGTTTGAGAAGACACTGAATTATCACAATTCTGAAAGATAGTGATTGTACATTAGCAACAGTGGGCAGGGCATCAGGTATCAGTCATCTTGGGCATTTCAACTACTATGTGGAAACAGTGTGGTTTGGTTTTGATTTTTTGTCATACAAAATTGTTCCTTCTTGTTTGCAGGAGACATTAAATTCACTATAAGTATTGCTCTACCTTTGTCCTCTGATTGTGTTTCATAGAAAACAAAAAAACAAAAAAAACAAAACAAAACAAAACAAAAAAAAAAAAAAAACAAAACAAAAACCTCAAACATTTTACAGACATTTCTACTAAGATTATAGACATGGCCATTAAAATGTTTCTCTTTACAAAAATCAGTGGAAAAAAAAGCAGAGCTGTGCTTACAGTCATAACTTTAGCCTTGTCATTCAGGCATATGATTTTAACAGAAAGCATTGCATCCGTTATGCAGCAAATTCCTTGAAATCTTAGAGAAAGAGATGGCACCAGAGGGCAGTCACTGCAACACCATTATCTTCTGTTCTTCCTTGGTTCACTCCTTTCAAATGTTGGTTCCTCCCCTTTTTCGGTCATGTACACAAAAAAGAGCTGATCAGTTTTTTCTTAAAAACTTTCTCCTTAAACTAAAACCTGTTATCAAAGCATTTATATATATATGTCATATATATAATATATGTACTATACATTATATATATAACAAAACACAGAAGGCTAAATAAAAAGAGCCACACAGCACAGCAGACATGTAAAATCACAATTAAACAATCCTGTACTTAAACTTAGAAACTGTGTAGAAGTTTAAATCCCTTGTTAGAAGGAAGAATTTCTCTTACTTTTTTCCTTTCCTTTTTCCCCTGTTTCTTGGTTTATAATTCACATTTAACACTTTTGTTACTGCTCCAGCAATACCAGCTCTTACATTCTCCAAGTGAATTGCCATATTGACTGTAAAATAGGGTTCTGCAGAAAGGAGAGATCTGAGCATAGATAGCTTTTCTAGCAAGAAACAGATACATATTTTTCTTAAAAAAAAAAAAATTAATCCCCACAAACAAACAAAAACAAAACCACAGAAAAACATTAAGAGAATAAATGTTGAAATCCACAGAAAAAAAACGTATGGCCTTCAGTCCCAGTAACTGGTCTTCTTTGGCACTTGAGAACGATCACAAGTAGTTTGCCTTTTTATTCATATAGAACAAAATTTACAAAGTCATTCATACATTTTTGTTTTTTTGTTTTGTTTTTTACTTACTTCGAAAATTGGGAATATTCAAAATACACTTTTACCCCACTTCATTCTTTCATTATTTACAGGTATATACAAGAAAAACGTAAGAGTTCATTTTGTGGGTTTCTTTTTTTTTAAATTTCTTTTAAATTTTGTATTAAAAAGCTCTGCTGGTTGTTTTATTGTTAGTTTTTGTCAAATGGATGTTCCATGCGAGGGTTCCATTGCTTCTGGAATGACTCCCCCTGGCACAGACTGAAATGACATTGGGATTGGGGTTTTCACAGGACTCTGACGAAATAGTCCTCCATTTGGTGACCTGTGTTTACACTGTATGGAGGGCATGGTGGCTGAGCTGCTCAGGGGCAGCGGCAGGTTGCTGCCTGAGGCAGCTGTGAGTGTCCTGCTGGCACCATGAGTTGTCTGTTCTGGTAAAAAGGTGGTGACAGAAAGTTGTGTGTTCTGGTATTCGCGTACTGGCTCCAGGGTCTGGGCTGGCTGCATGCCACCAATCTCCAAGGCTGAGATTTCAATGGATGCTGGAGAGATCTGCTTGTGGGCTATGTCTTCATCAATTAAACTGTTCATGCGTCTATGGACCTGCTCCAGGTTCACTTCTTTGTCCTAGTGAGAAAGAAACCAGAACAATCAGTCCAAACACAATCTCCAGTCATGCCTGGCCCTCTTCTTCCTCTGTGGGATAGGAGTTGCGCTTCACTCATTACATCATTTCAATTTCATCTGTGCATACGCAAAAACCTCAAGGTCTACCCAACATCTCCAGCTGAGAAACACAGCACAGAAGAAAACACCAGCTCAATCTCAGCTTGAAAAAGCCCTGATGTTGTCAGACCCACCCTCCTTGGAGGTAAACTGATGGCTCTGGTTCAGCTAACAGGAGCTTGCACCAGGGACCAGCACATACCACAAGCCCTTAGCTCACATTGCACAAGCCCAGCAAAAAAAACATACGGCAGACAAACAACTGAGCTGGGACTCCAAATTCCAGTGAGCAGCTCACCAATTTGTAACCACAAGGCAGCTTACTACTGTCTTATCTACTTGCAGTGTGTTTTTTAAGGAACATGTCAGTAAAACAGCATAGGCATTCTAGGTGACTCCAGGGCAATTGGTTTCATGTCCAAAATCTGCTGGTTGTGGTGATGAAGTCTCCCTTCCCAGCAGGAAGCCCTGGTCACCTGTGTGGCACAGACTACAAAATACTGTAACAGAACTAGGGGAGACCTGGGGAGGGGATGATTCATTTCTGTTTTGAATAGTTGTGTGTCCAACTAGAAGCTGTCTGCCACCTTGACAAGTCATCTGGTAAAAGCCTGTCTCTGGTCAGAGCTTGGGAAAATAACACTGATCCTTAGCAAATGTATCACCACCTTCTAAGAATGCATTGCTTGAGGCTCCCAGGGCAGTCTCTTGAAGAGACTTTCAGGACCATTTACTCAAAATGTTTTAACTTCCATGAGGAAAAACAGCAAAAGAAGTAATCTTTAAAACCTAAAGCAGAAAAGACCTACAATGAGCTGTTTATCACCTCAGTGCGGCATTCAGGATGCTCAAATTGGAAAGCAACAAAACTGACAGGGTAAAGTCAACCACCTGGGATGCTGTGTGATTGAATTTTAATAGCTAGTATTGTATTGCCAATAAAAAGGTATTATATTGTATCATTTCTCTATATTTCATAAAGCACAGCAATGATCTGCAGTTGTAGTCATTTGACGCAAGTATAACATGCAACAGAATAGCAGCAGAGCATTTATAAAAGTTCAACAATCCTGGAAATGAAGAAATTCTCTGACAGAAGCCTGTAATTACACTAGGCAGCCAGCAAGATTCCAGCCTAAGAAGTAGGACTACCTGAAACTTTTGTGTGGCAGTAATCCCTGACTGCCCTCAGATCAAGATGTGCTTAAATGTTTGTTAAATCCAACACTAACAGTCTTACAGATGCTCTTATTCATACCACAAACTAGGTTCTGGGAACAGAGAAGTATAAGGTTCCACTTCCTCCTACTCCTCATGATCTTTTCCCATTTGTTTTCAGGTGGAGCACTGAGAATCGCAGTATTATTTCAGTGGTCTCCACTAAAATGCAAACCTGTAAATTGGCAAGTCAGCTCCAAAGCCCTTGATTCCAGGCAATGTCAACTACAGATGTGATTTTAAACTAGTGATTTAACACCATGCCTACATTACTCAAGAACTGTTGGGTTTTCTGATCTGTGCATGGATTTGGAAATGAACTAGCATTACATGATAATGAGCCCAAAACTGTGTCCTTAGCTTAGGCTAAATCCGTATTGATTTCAGCTGGAGTGTAACTGTTCCACAACTACACGGCTGAGCTGCACGCTGCATCTCCTTTCCTAATAGTAGAAAATGAATTCCTATTTCATATACACCAAAAATCCACCCAAATCTCAAGGAAGCTCACAGAAACCTGGGGGATATTATCTTCCTCACCAAGGAAAACGCTATTTTTCAAAAAAGTGTTTGTTTGTTGTTGTTGTGTTTTGTTTTGTTTTTTAAGCAAATTACCAGTTCATTTTTAGTTAGAGAAAATCAATCAACAATAAATTAAAAAAAATTACTTTTGTGGCAGAAAGGTACCACACAATACTTTAGCAGATAATCCCTGTAGCTGTGCTAATTTCTTCTTGCCAACAGCCATACCTGACTTGTCAGGCTCTTTATTCAGTAAGTCAAACAATGCACCAAACAGATTATAACACAGAAGCTTTTTCATAAACTCTGTGGCTAAGTAAATTAAGGATTTGTGGTACAACGGCCAGGGGATTACATGGATTTAATTCATAATTTTATTTATTTCTCTCTCCTGAGGTAAAATCATGGACTGGAGGCAAGTGTGAGAAGTGTTCCTCTATTATCCCCCATTGGGAGTAAGGGCTTGAGCTCTCTGGGCAGGTTTCTTTTGCACAGATACCCAATTGTGCACTGCTGTGTTTTCCTCAGCTGTCTGCTAATAAAAACTTGCTGCAAAGTTGCTCTTATCCACAAACTTCAGGTACTGCCACTTGTGACAATACCTGTGTCCAAGGAAGCTAGCTCCCAGAAGCCCATTATATAATGCTTCTTGAGGTTAACTGTACTACTTCTTTTCTCAAAAATGCTGCTAGGCTTGATTTAGACTCCTAAGTTGGCATTGTAGTTATCTGGGACACCTATTCTTGCTAAGGCTCTACTATAAAATTAAAAATAAAAAAAATGAAATAAAGTATAGAACTCAGGTTAGAACTGAGCAAATACTACAACAGATTTTCCTAAATAAGACTCTGAAGAAATGTTCATGACTCAATTGCATTTTTCTGACCTCTATAATTTCAACTGAAAATATACATCAGCATTTTATTTATATTTTTTGTCTGTTAGCACATCCTCAGTGCATTGCAGCCTGCTTTGCTACAGAAACAAATATAATGTGACTGGGATAACTAGCCAAGCCAGAGGGAAAGGTAGAGTTTCAATATTTGCAACATGCAGTCATTAACATTTTGCAGAGGAAAAATACATTTGCAAATGAAGTGTGCTCTTCATTTGAAGCCTCTGTGCAAAAAGGTGATAGAATTCAAAGGATAAACTAGTCCTGGTAATGTATTTAGCTTAGGTCTTCAAAGATGTAAACTGAAGAGCCACAGATGGGATGCTGTTAACAGACATCTCTTGGTTCAGACCAAGTAATATCGCTTCAAATATTTGTCTTTGTTGGTCTAACAGAAGTGCCCTCTTCTCCTATACACAGTCCAGCACAGCAGCTGGACTGGGACCACATTCCTCAGAAAATGGATTTGCAGTTGCTTATGTTTCACCATATAAACTTATGCTTCAGTGCGCTGAAGTTTTCATTATCAAGAAGAAAGTAATTTCTGCACTCAGACATCATATTTTATCTACAACAGAAAACTTTATGAAGTAAGAAGAGAAGCAAATGCTTGGGGTTTTTTAAAAGGTAGGGGTGGAGATTTAATTTGCTTACTTCTACCTCTTGCTTCAGCATTAAGGACAACTTTCAGGCCTTATTAAGACTGGAGAAAAATTTTTAAATGCTTCCAAGAAGCCAGAAGTTTACATTAGTCATTCTTTTTGTTGTTAATATAAAATGCTTGTAAAGGTTGAGGAAAACAACCCTGTCTCTGAGGAATAATAAAAACACATTCTTAAAGGTTCTCTCTTTGTCTTATTATATGAAGAGCAGCTAAACAACTAAATGTCAAGCTTTGTATGAAACTAGAAACTATCGTAATGCTGAATGATTTTTTCAAATGCTTAAAAAAGCCCCTATGATAAAAATTAGAAATGCTTGAGAAGTTCAGTTTGTCATTACATTACTAGAAAACTGCCTTGAATCCCAAGATTTCCGGAACTGAAGGTTTTGGGATAGCTCTATTTGACAGGCCAAGCTTTCAGAATTTGTAAATTTTGTAAGCCTCATCTTCCTTTCCTCTAGTGTTCTCCTGGAAATTCAGTAACAAAGCATGTTACTTACTGAAAAGTAAGAAGGTAAATGTAAAAAGGGTTAAACAGTAATGAAGCCAGAAAACCAAATCTTAAAAGTTATGATTTTTTTCTCCCTTGTCAGTTTAGTCCTTATTTACTTTTAGTTCTATAATTCTCATTAAATATAAGCCATTTGGTATAATTTTTAAACAGTTAGGTTGCTTTTTTTTCTCTCCATATCCCGAGACTTTGTCACTTTAACTGTGACATAGTAATGTAGCATTGCAAGAAGTCTTCAAGCTTTCTAATGCTGTAGCTATTTTCTATTTTTGCATTTAATGATATAAAATTAATAAATTACTATAAATTAATAACTGATGCTTGGATCTAGGAAATGGCAGAGGCACCAAACCTGGTATCTGGATGGAAAAAACAAGCCATACCCAAAGTGGAGGCTGGTGTGCTGGTGTCGTATCACATAGACTTCCCTTACCCAAAGGAGAGCCCCTTGGGGAAAGCCTTACTGATTTCTCTTCACAGAGGTTTCTGGCTTCAGCTCCACTTAGCTCTTGTTAGGTCTCTTCAAGAGCTGAATGTTAATACTTCAGTGTCTGTAACGGACATGTTACCAAAGATTTTTTTCCTTCTTTTTTGCACTTAATATACAAAAAATTAACACGATAAATGCCACATCTCAGATGTTACATGCAATTCACTTTTCATATAGAGCTACACTGCATAAATGTATATACTTGTGTCGTCAGAAAGAGATTAAACAGTTTTCCTTTGCTACCTTCATAATTCTGTTTTCAGTATTAATGTTGTACTCCAAAGAGATAAGTTGAGGAAATTAATCAGTGAAAGAAAGAAAGAAAAAACACCACATGTAAGGAAAATTAATTATAAACACAGGCTTATTCTCCTCAAACTTAAGGAAAATAACTAACCAGACATTGCTTCTGGTCAGGAAATTATCTTATTTATAAATACCAATTTAAATGTCATTCCTCCCCAGTGAGTCTGAGTTCAGAAAGGGTGAATGAAGGACATGTTTCTGATATGTCCCAAACACTTGATCATGAGCGACAGGTTCAGTGGCCTGTGATGGACAGCAGGAGCACACCATGGTAACCATTGATAGGGACTTGAATGATGTTCACCAGAATTATCCAGGAACAACTAACCCTGCACAACTGCACCTGCAAGAAACTACAACTCCCTTTCAGGAATAACCATGTTTGGCCTTATCACATGGAGAGAAATTACAGCAAGATGAAAATGCAGACAGGATGATTTACAGAGTAATAAATATCTTTTTCTAGCTTATTTTCTGTGACTTTTGACAGCATGTTGGCAATCAGGATGAAAGAATATGTAACTACTTGGACGGTTTGGAGTCAATATCAAATTTGAAAGACATCTCAGTGAGTGTTGGAAAGGACCTACAGCTGATGTTTTCAAGAAATTGCCTACATCACTCCAAACACAATTAATACAAAGGTAAGACTGTTTAGCGGCCAGGCTTGCAACAGTTGGATTTTCCAAAGACAAGATTTTTTGAATAAAATATTTATTAAAGACACTAATGTGACCTCCTGTTCTTATTCATGATTTCTCTGATCTTACCATGAAGTTTAAAAGAAGCCACTCGAAGAGATAAAAAACACCACAAGCAGTTTCAGTAAGGCCAAAAAGGGAGACAAATGCTCTAAAAGGAAGACCTAGTATCTGCAGAAATGTTATGCTAAAACTATGCCAAAACTATGATAAGCTGTATCTGCATCCCACATATGCAAAAAAACCCACACTAGACGAGTGAAGAAGAAAAAGACCAATGGCCCTGACCCTAACTATCAAGTACTAAAAATTCAGAAATGTAGCCAATATGGGCAGTCAGGCGCATACACTGGGGGGCTATCATGAATACACCAATACATCCTTGTCAGATGCTGATAAGTGTGCCAAGTATGAAAAGCCTGAAAATGCAGGTCTTAATAAGCCGCAGGGGATATAGGGAAAATAATGCTTTTAAAGAAATGTAGTCTTAATCATCAATCATGGCACATTTCTGTTTTGTTTGTTTGTCTGTTTCTGTCTTGGGTGATAACATGAAGGATTATCTTTTGGTGAGAAAATGAAACCAAGACATAAATATTAATATTACATTTTCACTCAGTGAAAGAACTATTTAAAAAAAATAAGGCAATTCAGTGATTAGGACTGTGGTTCAAAATTTAAGTTAAGCTCAAGCCTCAGACAAACATTTCCTCTTCTAACCTTAACCAGGTTACATGCCAGGCCCTCTACCATCCATGTAAAACACCTCTTAACCCATATGCACATGCAAAAAAATCAAGTTTCAGTGTTCATGAAACACAGATGATGGAAGGCACACATGCACGCAGCTAGGCAGAAAGGAAGTCTTTGAAGCATTCCATTCACAGACAGACGTGCTTCACAGCTGGAGAACAAAGCAGAGAAATAAAACTGAAACAGCAAAGTTTGCATACTCAGGTACGCACAGGCTATTCTCTTCCTAGCTCAGCATCAAAACCCACAGCTCCACCCAGCTACCAGCTTCTGTCCATGGGGTTTCAGAAATCATGGACGGAAATATTTAAGGAGAAATGAAGAAGCTCTGCATATGTATGTTTGTTTAAGGTTATTTTAAAATTCTGTATTTACTCAGGGTCATTATCATTACTTTCAGCTACAGCTACTGCATATGTAAAACTGTAATTTTAATTTATTTCAGGAGGCTCTGGCAGAGTGGCAAACCCAGACATAATTGGCTTGCTCAAGAAGAAAAAGCAGTGACGATATATGTAATAGATATTCTGTAAAACAATGACAAGACAATAGGGTGTTATATTAATACAAATAACCCCTTTTTAATATGACTCAGTTTGCCACACTCATTATTCTAGAGAATCTGCAGACAGCAATGAAGTGAAATGGAGACAGACTTGTAAACAGATGCAGCAATGGTGTATGTTCCCTGTCATTAATTTAACACAGGCAACTGACCTATTCAAACAGCACTTAATGTTACATAAAATTTGTTGAGTTGTTTCTGAGTGTACTCTGCTAGAAGCTGGGTTGACCATAATAGTATCTTATTAGAAATAAGTATGATGCACCTCAAGAGTCTACTTGAAAACCTGCTTTTATAAATAGGCCAAAGTCTGCAATCAAGCTTCTGCTATTATAAGTAGAAACTAGACCATGTATTTTAAATTAGCAATTAACTAAGCTATCATCCATAAAACAGCTGTTAGAAATATGCATTGAGACTGACATCAGTTGAGGTCCAGTAGACCTGTTAGCCAAGTGAAAGAATAAAATAAATGAAAGTTTTAAAATATATTAATTTCATTCAATGTATGATCATTTTCAAAGAAACAAAGCTTTACAAAAAGATATGTACAAAAGGCCATCTTATTCATTATGAAATACTCTCCAACAGCAGAAATTCCTTTATGAAGAAAGACTAATATTCTTTTCCCTTCTAAATAAACCTGAAATAAAGTGAGAATTAATAGAAACTGCCAATATTGTTAATGTGATATAAAATTGTTTCAAATATATTGCCAAAGTTCATTCCCACCTACCTACAGCTAGAAAATATCTGTTAACTGATGGAAGTAAGAAATTATTATCAAAAACCTAAAGACCAATCAAGTAAGAGTAATTTGCTACAGAATAGCAAGGAGCTTCATACAGTAGATCATATCTTCCCACACCCGCACTGCTCCCTTAACATGATCACATCCAGCCAGGGATCTAATTCTTAAAACGGCTGTAACTGTCCCATGGTTCGTGTCTGGGAGCCCTATCCAGAAATTCACCGAATGTTATGCTCCCCACTAAGACACTGATGCTTATGATGCACAACAATTTAAAACAGCTAAACATCTGTCTTTGCTTTACTTTTTTCTCTTCACCTGCATCTGCATGCTGCAGTACTGTGTGAATAAATATGCAGGACACAGTAACAATGAGACAAGCATCACACATTAGATGACAGCAAGAGCCCCACAGTCTTCTGCAGTCATCTGCTCCCACATTTATCACAATCCATTAACTGCAATCACAGAGAAGCACCGGCTAGTCCTCACAACCAACAGCACACTCAAACCTGCAACGTAAGAGACTGTGATAGCACCTTCATTTGTTACTCAATATCAAAGGGGACATTCAGCCTCACGCTGAGGTAATCAAGCTTTAAAATCCTTACTAACCTTGGTTCACAAGCATTAGAACCTGGTAACTCAACTACAAAGAAAAGGAATGACTGGCTCACATTATACAGATGTTTCCACAGTTTTCATGAGGTTAAGCATAAACAGAACAGCATGAGAATGCAAAGAAACATTTTTTAACACAAGCAGCAAAATGCAGTACTGAATGAGTGCTGGTTGATGAGCATGCCAATGTCTCTGCAAAGGAACTCAGAAGAAAGGAGAGATTGCATGTGGAGAAACCTTTACTGTGCACAAACTGCATATATTGTAGCTACAGACATTTCCAACAACACAAAGGTTAGGTTCAAGGGGAGTTCCTAGGAGAGGCAAAGATGAGGAGAAAACTAGCAAGAATTCATCTCTGCAGGCATTTTCAACAACAAACCAGTTATCTGTATGTTTATTATGAAGTCTCACCATGCTTCTGAGGCCCAACCTCACATCATTGGCCATCTCCAGAGAGAAAGGAAAAGAAAAACGTGGGGAGAAAAAAAAAAGATCAAGATAGTGAGGCTAATAATATAATCAACATTTCACTCTTTTTAGCAAACATGTACTTATTACTTTTTATACTTCTGTTTTGAAGTAGCAGATTCCAACACTGCAACCAAAGAGAATGGCCTGAAAAGGCTGTTGAATTCTGAAAACACCACCATCTAAAATGACCCTAGAAGGTGACAGATTATTCTTTTATGAAGTAAAGATTAAATTCACAGAGGTTCTGTTCCAAAACTCACTAAAACTTAATGGATTCTTTACCTTGCTTTATACAGCTTTTACATCCTAAATTATTATCTAGTTCACAAGGGATGCAATTTTTCACTCTACTGAGCCCAAAGCTAAACAATGCTACCCTTTATCAGTCTGATTTACTCTACTGGAGCATCAGGCATAACAGATTGCTCTATCATCATCCTTCTTCACCATTCCAGCCTAGTCAAATCCAAATCTCAGAAGTTCCCATTTTTCCCAGTTATGCTGGGAGCACAAGAGGGAGCTGGCACAGGACAAGAAATTGCTTCTACAACCTGTCTGATGCCCAGTGATAGTTGTGATAGTTGCATTGCACAGCCTCTCCGCTCCAGATATGTGAAAATCTTGGAAAATTCTTATTTATGACTATTAGCCACAAATGTTTGAATTAAAACCTGCATTTTGAAAAGGTCTCTGCACCCCCATTTGGGACTATATTTTGAAAACTGCTCAAGCTCCTATTTGGACATGAGAAAATACATAGAAAGCCAAATTATTCAAAATAGATCAGCATCATAATAATCTGGCCACCAGTTTCTCATAACAGAACTCTTGGATACTAAATACTTACAATAGTACTTGTTACGTTGGGTAAGTCTGAGTAGTTCTTTCCTGTATATATGTGCTTATAAATATGGTTCTGAACTTATGGAAAATCATACCCAAATATGTTTGGTTTTTAAATATATCTATTTTCCACAATATTAATACCTGTAATTTCTTAAAATTTTGCTAATATTGAGCACAGATTATTTCAGGTATTATAAAATTCTTTAAATTCAACAAATAGATTTACAAATTGCCTGTTAATATTATTGTATAGTAAGTTCAATCTTCAAAACACTTCAGTGCACATGTAATTTTCAGTTTGTACATACTCTTACTTAGTTTTACATACACATTTAAATGTTTAGTTGGATCAAGGTCTAAGGCATTTTATAAACTACAAAAACAAAAAAAAATAGAGAAAAAAGTCACATTTATGTTTTTTATTTTTAACTTTTACTGATTTCATTACCACTGAACATTCAACTCCCCCTGAAAAAGTCAGCTTTATAATAGCACTGTAGGCTGAGATAAAATATACAAACGTTAGCTCTGTAAACATCGTGTGAAGAATCTAAAAGAATCTGACACATTAAGGCTTCAATTCAGTAAAATACATAAGCTCATGCCAAGCACATGAGTAGTCACAGAAGTTCTCTGGGATGGATGATATAATACAACACAAGTAAGTACTTAAATTCATTACCAAACTGGAACTTTAAACAGACTGCTTCTTTCTGACTTCCCTGTATGGCAACATTCAATTTTTAATCTTATTTCTGTTGAATACTTTTTTTTTTTTTTTTTTTTTTTTTCCCCTTTAATTTTTTTTTTTTTTAATTCTACAGCATTTTCTATCTATTGCAAAACAATGCCCTTCATTGGACATCAATTTGTAGAAGTCTCTAAAATTGTTATGCATGTCTTGTGAATTTTTGTTTCATTGCTNTTTTGGCCCCTGTAAGTTTTATGCTAAGTAAATCCAGATTATATCCCTCAGAATCCCATTAGCAGAATTTTCTGATATGACCAAGCAAAAAATCAAGCCAAACACAAAAATCCCTTCCTTGCAGCTATGGAAACATGCTGGAATCAAACTTGAGTAGCACAGCTCTGGGTAGCAGAAGCCTGGGCCTGGTGTCATTAATAACAGGGATGGCATGTCACTTTTAAATAAATCATTATAGCCTTGACTTAAATCTATGGCAATCAATAGGAAGAGCTGATTGATTTCGTCTGATATTCTGATAAGCATACTGTCTATGACCAGATATTACGTAATAGCTGGAGAAAATCTTGTTTCTTCATTCATGTAAAAAGCCAATACTGAGTTACTTAAGATGCCCTTCCAGTTATTATCAGTTTCTATGCAAGACAATTTATATATTATATCATTCTTTTTTTTTTTCCTTTAACCAATTTTTCCAGCTTATATTTCATCATCAAACACCATTAAACTTTGGATTCTGGCATGACTGATTCCTAACACTACTTTGCCGATTTAAAAATGCTATTTAAAACAGTTTCACAGCTTATTATATCCAAAGCTAGTTTGAAACTGAATTCCAAGATGGCATTAAAATGCATTGTTTTGCCAGTGTTTCAATGATTCATTTTCCCCAAAAAACTTTATTTATTCATAGTAGAATACAATACAGTGGTACAAACAAATGATCGTTTATATGCAACTGAGCAAAAAAAAAAAGTACAAAGTTTTCAGACATGTCATAAAAATACAGAAAAAATAATTTTAAATAAAACCAAGATAAAATATAGAGGACATGCAGTGAAGGGAAAATAAAATACCAGTTTGAGAATCTCATGTTTCCTTTCATTCTCAAAAGGAATCATCCCAGAGGAAATAAAATTATCAGACAAAAAGCATACATACAGGTGACAAGGTAAATGAAGTGACAATGAAAAAGACAAGGAAGGTGAAAATAATGGTGAAGGCATAAGACTCTTTAATAATAAAAAACAACACTGCTGACACCATGCTGAAAGTATGGAAGCCTGGATCACCATGAAGTAATATCTGGTTGGAGAACTGGACTAAGATGAATATGGTGCAAATCACAATTCTTACAGTGACAAATTTCAATCCATTGAACTTGCATTTTTTAGCTAGTATTTCCACTTCTAAGGTACACTGGGCTTCATAGTCTTCAAATACCAGAAGAGAGTTCTAGCAAGTAACTTTCATCACTGCTAAAGCTGGAAATATGGATTTTTGAGGTAGGCTGGAATTTGCATATAATTGAAAATGGATAGAGGGTAACTTAAGGCAAATCATACACGGCTGCCCTGGCCAGACATACAGGTTTTCTTTCTTTCATTCTGCATACTGCCAAGATATTTGTGATAATTTTTAGAGTAATTTTGCTATATCCCTCTGTCCTATAGAGCTACAAAGTATTGCAGAGCCTAGACTTTTTGAGATTCAACAACATTTAAAACATTATTAAGCAGGGACTAGCAGGAAACAGGAATTAAAAGATACTGTTACTAGTACCTAAATATGTTCTCTGGACAGTACTTGATGTCCCCTTTTTATCATTTGAAAATGTGAGAAAAGTGAAGAGAGTCTGTTGAATAAAATGATTTTGCAAAAGCAGGAGAAAGTTAAGAAAACACAAACTAAGCTGTGGAGCCTGTGATTGTTAATGATTATAAATTTGATACAAGCTATGAGACAGTAACTAGTAGCAACTCATTAGGTGGAAAAATTATGCTATTCCTTAACCAGTAAAAACCCCAAATCTTCATGTGCTACAAAATCGCAGACACGCTGGGTACAGTTTCTGAAACATACTGCTAGGAGCAGCACAACTAGTTTGGAAAAAAACCCATTTCTGACTTGTGATATATATTATCTGAGCTAAAAAATAATCAAACTAAGAACTTGAGATCATTCTAACACTGTTTTTTAAGAGCTATATCTACAGTAAGTAAATCAGTATCACCCTTTGTGGAAGATGCAACAAGTATCAGTTTTATCAGCAAAAAAAAAACCAAACCTATCCTGTATAAGTGACTAGTTTTCTTTGCTGTGGGGTTTCCTGTTAATTTGCTTTTAGTGAGTATATCTCATGCATAGTGAAAAATATAGGAATTCAACTTCCTTTCCATTCATAGTATGATATTTTATCCTTGCTTCTAAGTTTTCATTGTTTTGGAGTATAGAATATGGATGAAGTAGGAGTACTTTTTTAGTAGTTCTGAAGAGATCTCAGAAGTAATAATCTTCAGGGGGAACAATACATCACAATAAGACAGCTGACAAAGTGCAGAGGATGCTCAGGACTCCACTGCAATAAGCAGCTATACTTGCTCATATTGACAATGAAGATTTTAAAACTGTCATTCAGTCTGTCAAATGGAATAAAAGGTACTAAAACCCTGCTGATGTGGCAAAGCCCTTGGAAAATAAATGATCCGAATTATATTATAGTTTACTGATGTCATGAAATAAATGCATAGGACTCATATCAAAAGGTATAGAAATCTAGATATAATTATTTAAAGCTCAACATTTCTATGAAGCTAAGTTTCAGTAACTTTATCCTATTTCTCAGTTATTTAAAGGAGACACAGAGTGACTGAACAGAAATTCCAGAATAAATACTAGCTTTCATTTTTTATTTTACAACTCCCAAAATCTCTGAGCCTTATCAAAGCCTAAAGATTAGGTATCACTATCGCAGGCTGAGTAGCAGCTGTGTAAATTCCAGATTTTAACACACAGGGATAGATGTATGAGCTGGCTAAATTTCACTGTATAGGGTATAGGATGGCTGGGTATTAATAACAATTAGGAGAGGATGATTACAGATTCTAGAAAATCTGATTTGGAAAGATGACCAAATTTAAATTTTCCTGAATTATAAAATAATGACATTTAAACATTACTAGATCTCCTTCCAAGTTTACAAGATTACAAACTTGAGCCCTAACAAAAAAATGTGGAACAGCATTGCAGCTATACATTTTTTCCTGTTGTTGTAGCTAATATTTTTTTTGCTAATCTGATCTGACTAGGATTAAATGAAGAATTAAAAGGGATAACAGTAAGATATTTACAACATAAGTCATTAGCAACATTTTTACAATTCTGCTTCAAACATCTCTTCAGTAACATCTTGAGAAAGGAAACCAACCCAGCCTTCACTCTCCTAGCAAGAAATTTCACCATTGCCTGCATGACAGAATTGTGAATCAATGGCAACCGTGTTTTGGGGAAAGTAAAGGAAGTCTATCTTTCCTGGAGGTAGAAACAGTACTATTTTTTTTTAACTGAGCAGGGTAGATTTGCTTCATATGCGAACAATGTAAAAAATATTCCAGTTGGAAGTAGTCTCCATCAGACATAACTCTTCCTATCAAGTCTCTAATATCAAAGTTCAAGTTATTGGGTTTCAAAGAACAGGCTTTCTGTTCCTCCCAGTTATATAGCTGACACTACATTTTTCACTCTTATTGTAATTAAATGATGTGATTTATATCATCATCTGAGTCCTTGAACACCTCAATATACTGTCAATTGCTGGCATGATACAGCCTACCCAAGTGGGTCAAGCCGAAAACATTAAACTTGCAAGTTATGACAACTCCTCGTACAATCCTGAATCCACTGTAATTTTCTATAATGGATTTATAAAGCTCCTGACAGTGTAAGGATTGCAGAAGCCAAACACTAGTTCCTTGTCCTTTGCATCATGAGATGATGCCAAAGTCTAATCTTAGGTTGCAAGAGAAGCAGTCCCTTCTGTGACCCTCCACAAGGTCTGTGCTTCCTAGAAGAAAACAAAGACTGGGAGACAATCCAGTTCCCACAATTTTTAGGTGGTATCATAACACTCATGTTTTGCTAAAGACTTCCCAAAAGCAGAAGAAAATCAACAACATGACCTTAAATTTGCAGCTCTTACTGAACTAACCAACTTGTCTGCAGTATCAGATGCAGCTAACAGGCAGATTTTAGTGTTCTGTATATGCTATGCATGCGGTAACTCTCTTACTACAGCTACTGCTGTAGAAAAGCTGGATAATACCAAGAGACAGAAACAAGATACCCCAAAAACACTCCTCTTGAATATCAAAGCTTGAAGATCAAATGTTGGCTTTACTTTCAGTCCCCTAAACAATGCTTAGCCACGGCTCCTGATTCAAGCAGGGGAGTCCTTAAGAGATTCAAGGCTCTCCTCCTCCTCCTCCCTGGATTCTGTCCTCTTAAGTTTTGAAACCTGGTTCTCCTAAATAAATTTAAAATCTTCAACCAATTTACACCATCTCTTCTGAAACTTTTTTTTCCTATCTTAATCACAGCAGCCATCAGCAATCCCGTTTCAATCCCTCCTCTAACGCCACATAAACAAAATGCCTCTGCCCACCCATCTACCGACAAACACCTACTACATTCACTTGCTGATTTACCCGAGAAGAGCTTCTGCTGACAGCGACTAGTCCCCATGCTCCCATCCCCGGGGCGCCACCCCGTGGGGCGGGCAGCCATTAACCGCGGGCACTCTAGTCACGTACTCGTTAACTGCTTTACTAGCGTCCCGGCCGCTCGGGCCAATCAGAAAGCGGCGCGCGGCGGCCGGTTGGTGCGCCCAGCTGCCGCCCGACCCGAACGGAGAGGCCGGAGCCGCCGGGTGAGGACACGGGCCTGGCTGCTGCAGCTGGGGCAGCCTTGGGTGTGCGTTTTGAGCTCGGGTTGGGGTTAATGTGTTGCAGGACCCAAGGGTGGAAACAGAGTTTAGATTGTTAATAACAACATGTCTGTGTCACATTTAAGCAGAAGACCTCTTAAAACTGGCCATCGATGTGTCTGGGCAGGAGCAACCCTTCCCTGTGGCTGCTCTGATCTGATTCAAAAGTGCTTCTAGCTTTGCATTGCACCTAGCTGTCCTTTTTGGGGACCCCTCATTATGTTCAATTCTGCTGGCTTCACATACCCTCCTGATGGCTTGGCCTGTGAGCTCTCATCCCTGTGCCCTCTCTTCGGGAACATTCACTTTCTCATTCAACCTCAACACCTACTTGTGCCGGGATGCCAATTGATTCTGTTCCCTGTTTTAGTAGTACCCCCATCATCGACCTTTCCTGAGCCTGCTCATGTGCACTAACTTTAATTTGCCTCCCTTAACCCAGGTTGGCTGTGCTCTAAGGGCAGACCCAGCTCTCTTGCCAGGTCATCTTCCCAACTACAGCTTCACTGGATGAGTAGCTTTAGTATACTTTAAAAAAAAAAAAAAAAAAAAAAAAAAAAAAAAAAGAGAAAAAAAAAAAAAAA
>NDXB01003103.1:141783-155230 GCA_002631895.1 Agapornis roseicollis
AAAAAAAAAAAAAAAAAGGGGAGGAATAGAAGAGGTACAGGAAGAGGAGAAAAGATGGGATGGGGTAGGCAAAGATATGTAATAATCCTTCTTACAGTTATAAAAAGATAAATTAAGAGTATGGGCAAAAAGAAAATACTTAAACTCAGTAAGACTCTTAGAGATGGAAACTATTAAAGCGCCTTGCAGTAAAGGAGTGAATTATTTTGCCTTACCTATATGAAACTGCCTTTGGGGCATATTCTCATCTCACTCTACAAAGTTACACAAAGACAAGTCCCTGAGCATAGAGAGGGGAATGCACTGCAAAACTGGAAAAACAAATATTTGTGCACACACAGCACGAGGGCACTTCAGACAACGTCTCTGCCCCTTGCTCTGCCTGGCTTTCACAGTGGGCAGTGAACTGTCTACTGCAAGCATTTGTGTCTTAGCAATGCTAACATGGCCTTTGGGTTACAGCAGGAGTGACTTCTACAAGACAGCAGGGAAAAATGCTACAGTGTTTAACCAGAAAGCAATTAAATATGCACTTCTGTTCATATGAAAGCGTCTTTATAAACAAGAGTACCTACTTGTGCTCTCCCTGTGCCTGCTTTTAGAGTGCTGCATTTTGCAAAGCAGAGATATGCTTCCTTTTACCAGAATTTCCCTTTCACTATTGTACATTGCAGAGCCACAGGCAAGTGACTTTGCAGCTTTGTCCCACAAACATGGTACAGATGTTTATCACTGAGCACTTGATGGGTGGATTCAAATGAGAGAAGCAGGACCTCAGAAGAATGGAACGTTACTGAAAAATATTTCAGAACATTACAGACTGCAGCATATATCTTCAGATCCCATTTGCCACAATTGCTTACAGGTGATAGGTATGTCAATTAGTGCAGTACTGGCAACTTGAGAAACATATATTGGCATTGATGGGCCGTGTACTATTTTCCAGCTGTAGTGCAGCTTGCTGGTATTATTTGCTTGTAACAAACATCTGTTCCAAGATGAAAGCACCTACAAATGGCTCAGTACCTCCAAAATTACAAGAGGTTAGTTTGTTAAACATTTAATCTATGTAAACAAATAAGGGTTTCATGCGAGACAGATTTGAGTGTGGACTGATTCTATCATAGCACTGCTAAATATTACTCATTGCTGTGCATGAAAACTTCAAACCCAAGAAATTCAGATGTATTTTCCTAGATGAAATATGCCATATAAAGGCCCATTTACTGAGAGGCTGCTACTTTCAGAAGTAAAACTGATTTTAAAAGAAAGGAAGACATTTAAACAGTTTCATGGCAATATGGCTCATTCAGTTAATAACTAGCTGGCTTATTTTTAATTGCTCATCTATCTCTTCAAACTCAGCCTAGGTCAGCCGTGAAGGAAAACAGCTACCAGCTGGCTGGCAGCTGCACAGCCAGCACAGGATGGATATAGCTCTCACAGCTGATGGATGGGGTCTCAGATCAGAGAAAATATTACCACAGATGGCACAACCGTCACTCACAGCAGAGAGGCTGAGGGTATGTTTCTGAACTACTCTCTTATCCCTAAAGGTGGTCTCTCCAGGTCAGGGTTGAGGCACATTGGTGGGGCAATGTGGGGAAGTTAACACTGCTGCTGCCCATGCTGTATCTGCTCTATAAATAAATAGAGGACTTTAGTCTCCAGGGCTGTCAGTTTGGCACCTTCTGTGTGCACAAAAGACATGTTTTGCTTTATTTGTTTAGAAACAACCACCCAAAAAGTTATATGCAAAGCTTAGTACAGTGAATCAAAATAAATCAAATTTATTGTATGAGAGCACCTAAAATCCCACAACTTCCACTCTCTTTCATGTTTTCTACTTTTAACTGTGATAAGAATAAAAGTTATGGACCTCTTTCGGTGTTTCTTGATGACAACGGTTGCTGTTCCACCACAATTCCAATGCTGCCACCAAGCATGCAAGAAGAAGGCCTATTGCTAAAATGCAGAAAACTCCTGCAAAACTGTGAAGCTTCAGTGCCTTCCCATCTGTCTGTGCATTGGCATGACTATTCAGGTCACAACGTCCCATCCGTGGCCACCATTTCTGTTTAAGAACATCCAAATCTCCGCTTTCTTGCAACTCTAGGATCCTGCAGAAATGTTGAAAGATAAGTATTATTTTCATTGATATTTTCTGTTTTTTTGTCTTTTCTGTATGACACATATATTTTAAATCCACTGTCCCACAATTCAAAACTGCATCCCAGGACCACCACTGTGTAGTAGTGTTCATTTGAAACTCTGTTGTACCAAGAGCTCTTTCTCTCCACAGCAGCAGGTGAACTCCACCAGGTAACTTTAGAAAAAGAAGAGACTGTTGAAAATTCCCCTGTAATGAAAAATCATTTCTAAAGGAAATCACCATATTCCAGTTAGTCATATCTGGTCTGGCTACATTCAGCTACAACAGCTGGCCCCACTAGTGACACGCTCAATCCACTCTACTGCTGCTCTCCCACAGATTTTGATAATTCCAAAATCATGTGAGACTAAGCATTCTACTATTTGTGTGCCACTTAATACAAATCTGTTTAAGCAGCAACCAACTCATTTACTTCAGCAAATGTGGTTTATGCAAAAGATTTTACTTCAATGCTGTTATTTAATGCTTGAATTACTGTGTTAACAGTTGCTAATTAATCATTGTTTTGTCTCTTGTGAAGTGTCCCTTCTCTCCATGAATGATTCATTTTGGATTTAGTTTGATAACTCTTTTAGCTGTTTACTAACAATCTTTTCTCTTGAGGCAGCTTTGTCTCTGGTTATGCAGCTGGAGTTTTACTCCTCTTTATAAACAAGAAGGAAAAGGAAATCTTGCTTCAGCTTCCTGCCTGGAACAGAGCACCTGCTCACTTTCTGCTAAGATCACACGTGCCTGCACAACTGCATGTCTCCATTTCAGTGTACGCATTCACATGGAAGATACTCCTAGCTGGTAGCTCAAAGATCAATAAATGGCACATTTTTATAGTCTCGCAATCCCATGTAATACTCAACAATTCCTGTTTTCCTGCACAGTTGTGAATCTTCAACCTCTCTTCCAACACTAAAGGATAAACCAGGGCATTATTACTTGCTTACTTGTAGGGAGCAACACATTGCTTCACAGCCATCAAAATGTAGATGAATCAAAGATCTCTCCTCAATCTCTTCACATACAAAGCTGTGAGGACATCAGCCCTTTTTCTGCCAGAGGCAGTGCTGCCTGGAGGTGTGAGGCCAACACCACCCCCAGTCCTGTCCTCTCCAGGCAGATGCATACGGAGCAGAAGTAGCAGCTTCATCGAAGCCTGAATTTATAACATGTCTGCTGTCACTTATTTATGGTCCCTTATTCAATAATTGCCAAAATTAACATGAATCATAAATGGTTGCTAATTTTAGAGAGAAGTCCTATAAAATGAGCTTTGTTTTATTTTACCTCTGGGAGAAAAGATCTCTGTAGGGGCTTCCATGCTGGAGTGCTATCCCATATCCTTTGCTGCTGATGCTGTTTCCAATGACTGTCACAGAGCATTCATCATCCGTCAGTGCAGCATATTCTACCACTGTCACATCCCACAGGAAAGCGTAGTTTCCTTTCTTTGCCTGTAAATGCAGCATGAACACAACATGATCTAAACCAAATTACATTCCTAGGTAAGACAAAACCCATGCAAGCAAACAAACCCTGAGCTTGTCACTACTCTATAGTGATATTTCATTAGGTCAGAGTTTGTCTTAGTACATTTATAATACTCTTTGCTGCCAGCAGTACCTCATCAAGTCCAATCTCATTAAAATGTATTCCATTTTTAATAGGAATACATCGGATAACGTAGCCAGCTGTAATTGTAGGCAAGGTTTACATAACAGGCTATTAATTATAAATTAAGCTGTTGCATTCGCTGATGAAATTTGATGTATGTTTTGTAAGAGACATGGAACGTGACTGGCTCCATACATTCATGTAATAACATGGGTATAGTATAAGCAGTAAGTGATGCTTCCTAGTCATCACAGTCACCAAAACTGTAACTTTATAGATTTCTTCGCAAAATAAAAAGCTCCTTCCAAGAAATATGTTAGTCCTCTAACAAAAGGTGTACTTTGAACTTCCTTGCTTTTTTTTCACAGGTAAGAACAGTCATCAGCATCTCGTCTTATCTCAGTTTTGGGACAAATACTGTTTTAATTTAGCGCACACCCACTCACATCAGCCTTAATTGGGATTTAAACCAATGCTTGTATGTAGTGCATATAATGAATGGGAATCACCTTACTTAAGATAAGATGTAAGAAACATCCCTGGATAGGGATTCTGTAAAGAAAAAAAGTCATTAAAGTCATCATTTTGTTTGGTTAAAGTAATCAGTTTCCTAATATATTTAAGTAGTATGTTTTTAAGTCTCTAGTGAACATACAGAGCACAACGGAACAGATGGGCTGGAACATCTAATGCAAGTAAATTATTTCAGATCTTTCTTTAGATTAGAACAAGGCAAGGCAGAGAACTGAAGTCCTGCATATATTTCTTTGGTTCCCATAAGCTCCCCTAGGCAATGGTTGCAGCTTTCACACAAAATTAGCTCGTCCTTCCACATATTTTCTGTTTGTGTGTAAGCTCAGTTTTTGATTTCATCTATAAGGCTGTAAGACTCAGTTATTGGATTATATTGGACACCTCAGTTGAGCAATTAAGCTAATTGAATTCACAATGCTTTGATATAAACCATAGCTTTCTGAAGTCTCTGATAGCTGTTTAAACATCACAGTGATTCAAATGGGTGAGTTATTCAGTAGTGGGTAGAATCCAGGGAAACAAAGATTGTCTGGATTTTCAGTAAGCTATTTTCCTCAATCTGTATCTTTTCCCCACTTTCCTTCTATCTATGTCAAGACAGTTCTGTGTTAGACCAAAGTCAAAATGCTATATTCTTCTTCTTTCAGAATATCTAAATGAGCCTGTACTGACTGCTTTAAAAATAATTTTTTGTTAAAGGCATGCTACCATTATGGGCTTGTCCCTGCTTTCTCCTTTACTACCTCCCTGGTAACTTCAGAGTAACAGCAATTAATACATGTAGCCATAGAACTGTTGCTACACCTAGTACAAAACCTTATTAAAATCTGAACTACAATATGGGCCTTACAGGAGTTATTAAAATAGGAGCCAAGAGACTACTGTTAAAATCATACTTTGATTTAGCTGACACAGCTTACTGAATTAGCATATTCATAAAAATATCTCTTACTTTGATGTCACTGTATGAAACCAGACCAGAGCAAGACTTCCACATCTGCATTGTAATACTATGGCTGGCTGTCTACCTAAACTGATAATGGTGGTGCAAAAGAGGAAAGGACAAACAAGTTACTGTTTACTGTATGCAACAGGCAGAAAAGGCTCATAACCTATTAACACAAGGATGTGTAAAAAGTTAAGCATGGCAAGGGAGTGATTCCTCAAGGCACTTAGCCTCTATTCAGCCAGCAACCCACATTCTTGGAAGCTTAAAATGTGCTTTACAAAGGTATTTTCTGAATGATCATGTACAACTACCTAGGTTGCTAGCAGCAAATCTCTGCATCGTGCCCTCTGCTTTTCCTTTGATGGGCTTTAAAAATTCACATTTTATGCTTTCACATCTGCAGTGGTGCTGATGGGCATCCTACCTGGTTAGGGACAACAGGCAATGGGCATCAGTCCCATTGGTCTTCCTGACAGGGAAGGACCATCAGAAGTCCCATTTTTGCACATCTCAGGTGGGTTGTGTTTTATGGTAAATAGTACATAGGCTTGTGCTACCTACAGTAGAAAACTGTCCAAGTGCATTAAAATTATGTACCAATTGAGGCAAAGACAACAGCACTTGATACTGTACATAGAATTCATACAAAATCCCTGTTATTAGAGAGCTAAAACTTGCCTGATGGATGTACAGAAAGAGAAAACCCAGAAAAACTTTGGCCTAAATCACTGTGTTAAAGTATGTCTTGCATTTTTCTGTTTGCTTGTTTGGGTTTTTTGTATGTTTGTTTGTTTTAGACAGCTGTATATTTTAGTTGTGTTAGAATTGCTCTGTAAGTGATCTTTTCAAATTTACAATTTAGAAAAGAAAACCACTGACATCTCATATATTCCTCACTTTTTTCTTAGTAATACTTGAGGAACATACTCTTCCTCAAATACTCAATTTCAGTTATAAGTCAATGTCTAGATGTTCTGATTTCAGGTCACATTATTGATTTTACTTTTCAAGCGTCAGCGTTCTGTACTTTAGTTTATATAGAAAAGCTGTGTACACTTTAAATGTTGGACAACAGATCTTTTGAAAAGGTCTACTTCTCTTGCATTTGCAGTGTTGCTGTCCTAAGTTACATCCTACAACTGTAAGTGGTCAATAAGCAAAGTCAGACAGGTCTCTTCATATCAATTTCATATTTTTTGTGACATAAATAATTCTATCCAGTGCAGTCACATCTGTAGAGTATTATTTCTCTGACAGCCTGATCATTTTAGCATAAATGGGAATCTGAGTTTTGAACTCTTAGTTATGCATGCTTCTCAACTCCCAGAAATATTGGATGTAAGATGGTTTCCCCTCTTTGATTGCTAAAACCGTAATCTTGAAATATCCCTTTTTCCTAAGGGAAGATTTGACTCTTCCAAAACTTTTTCACTAGTTTTCTCTTCTGGAGAGTGAAGACCTCTTACTATTAGTGTGTTGCATGGAAAGCTTCCTTATGACCAAGTGCTTATTTGCTGTCTAAATTCAGCATCCTTGATATCCCTGTTAATACCTATTGTGACAGCTAAGCAGTATTGTCTATTCAATTTAAAGAAAATCTGTCAAACTTAGAAAAGTATATGTACAAGACACAGAACCCACACACATACATGTGTGTTTGAGATAGTGTTACATTCTCTATAGCTTCATTAGGCAAGCAGCAAAAACCAAATCAAACTGACACTTTCAACTGTGGATAGGCTGTGTAACAGTGGACATTTTGTGAGCAATCCAGAGGCCTTGGTGTAAGGCAGCCTGCCTGAGAACAGAAACGGAGTTGAGATAAACTGAAGGCCATGGATTAGGGATTAAAAGAAACGCCAGCTGTAAGAAATCAAGAGGTAGGCGGAGGAGAGGGGGAGCTGAGAAGTTCTGGGGGTCGAGTTCCCAGGACAGTGTTATCCAATCCTAGCATTGTTAAGGGTTAAGGTGCCCAATCAACAATTGCCAAATCCCTATAGCTGTGCTAAGACTCTCTATATAAGGTTGACACTTTGTCTAATAAAATGGCATTTGCTTGATCACGTTGATCGTCTCAGCATTGTCTGTGACTCCTGCGTCAACATTCAACCAAAAATTAACCCAAAACTTTTAAAAAGTAGTTTAAATTATTCATTTTTGTCACATGAAAGAATGCATGCTGCACATGTGCATACCCCTTAGCTTCCAGGCCTGAGGGATATGCACAGTAGGAAGACTAAGAATTCCATGAAACAGCAGCAACTATGTATAAGCTGCAACTGTCTCAAGGCTACCTAGTTGCATCTGACAAGGATGTACCTACTGAAACTGAGTCCTAAACACAATACGTCAAAAATCCATATCCTGAGGCTCTTGCATTCACAAGACAGGCAACTAAAGCCTGCATTGTATGTTTTTTAGGGCCCACAAAATTTTCTAGTGATCAAACATCATTGCAAAGATAATATAGAGAGAAAGATGGTAAAAGGGAATGTGGCAAATAGCAGCTGAGAATAGGTAAGATAGCTTGAATAAAGAATGAAATAAAGCACAATAATAAGCTAAATTTTATACTTTAGACTTTTAATTGGCTTTCATGTTTGGTTCTTTTGCTAAGGTCTTACTGGAACTCTCAGCATGCAGGCATATTGCAGAACAAAACAAAAATAGCATGGTTAAACTTTCAAAAACCTCTTAATTGAAATTCAGCCGAAGGAAAGCTCATTTATTCTACCCAGGTGCAATGACTATGGTGATTTACACCAAAGTCACCAGATTTATCTTTGGTTGAAGAGGTTTAAGAAAGCAGATTTAAGAATAAAAGAACCCCATAGGCAAAGCTTATATGAAATTATATTTCTTCTTCACAATCATAAATAGAAAATAAAAGGCATGGGAAAATTGCTTCCTAGATATAATAAGGACCGCAAAAAGAAAAGTAATACTTAGTTGTAAGCAACCTCATATTGTCACTCTTCAACATGGGGGGAGATGGAAGAGTATTGTTCAAAGGGTCCTGACTTACTGATGGTAAAATGATTGATTTTTTCAAAGAAAGCATGGTAAGAAATAATAACTTGAAAAAAGGATAGATTTCACATTGATCAATGATGTGTGATTTATCTGAAACTTATGAAGAAGCTACCACACTAAAGTGGCAGTATAATGAAACATTCATGACTAATTTACAGTCAGAACAGAGTGTCACTGCAACTGATCCCACTATATAGCTGGTACTACAGAAATATCAAAAAGTAACCTTTACATTGGGATTAGTGGAGAAGTTAAAAAACTGCTTGGATAACATTTACTATGTATAAAGAAGTGTTTTAAGAGAAGCAACACAGTTCTAATAAAATCAAAACCATGTCATTTAATCCTGTTCAAATGATTTTAAAATTAATATAACTAAGGAGCCACTGAAGGATGTAATATATTCAAGTTTAAGGAAGCTTTTGCTTTTACTCCAAAGGGGTCAAGAAATTGAGAATTTTTTGACGACTCCGGAAAACGTATGGGTGAGCAACCATAATTCACAATATAAAATTTGTTGTGCACAATAAATTATTGGAAAATATAGTTTTAAAAAATCTTACTGAACTTTTAAAATTACTTTTACTTTCAAGATAAAAATGAACAGAGGTGACTGTTCAATAAGAAATGCTCTGATTTAAGGTTTAGAGTTCAGTAAGGGACAGAATCATTTGAAGGAAGCAAAAAAGGGAAGGAATAAACTCTTACTGTGTCATTGCCTAAATCAATGATACATTCACATTTTGCACTGTACTTGATTTTGATCACTTTCCATCAAAAGTGATACACAGGAAGAAAAGAAAGGATTCAGAGAAATTTTGGCACCAAATTGATTGGACAGGAGAACAGTCTCCACCAAAGCAAAGCCCTTAAAAAATACAACAGTAACAGTTTAATTCTCCTATATGTATATAAGATATGTATGTCTGTATATATATATAGGATTACACAAGTGTCATATTACTTCATTCTTTCAAAGTAAAAAATGTCTGCCCACAGTGAAAAAAAGTCACAGGTTATTACATATGTTGTAGTAATTAATAATTGCCCTGAAGAACTGATGGCCAGTGGGTATTATGCAGAGAGTTTGCTGAGATTTACAAATGGCTTAAAAATGTGTGCACTTCCAGTACCAATGTCTGTAGCTTGACCCAGAAAGAAACTTTCTATATGACAGCATTAGTCAATCCTCATCTTTTATAGTACCGGAAAACTCAAGTGGCAAAATAGCATTTAGTATGGAGCAGTGATTTTTCTGCTAACCTTCTCATGCTATGCAGAGACGTTTATGAATAGCATAATATTTTCCATCTTAAATGACCACATTCAACTGCTGTGAGTATATGACAAAAACAACTTGCCCCCTCAGCTCTGAAACATCCTTCTGTCGCTTATGTGACCTTGCAGTGCATTAATGCCCTTTCCATATTTCTACCAGTGTTGCAGAAGCTGTGCCTTGATGATGGGAGATAGTCACTGTGACTACAGGGACTGTGTTGTGTCTGAAGGAAGACCTCTGCCATGGCAACCAAATGCCACAAAAGCTTTCAGGACTTTGTTCCACTATTATCCTTTTGTTTTTAGGCAGTCAAAGGGAGTAGGAAAATCTCCAGAAAATGAAGAGAGGTAAATGGAATAGAGACAAATATCTGAAATACCTGCCTGTACCATAAATAAGCAGCAGTCCCCTGTTTTGCATTAAAGCGGCATTGTTCTCTTTGTAACTGCAGCTGAACTGTGATGCTGTCTGAAGAAAATGGAAAGAAGAAGGAGGGGAGAAAGGGTAATAGTGGTGGGTTTTCTTTGAGTTGTTTTTTTCTTTTTTTCTTTTTTTTTTTGCATTGTGTCAGGCAAGTCCTCATTCAGAAAAATGGTTTAGGGATCTTTTTATGCTAGAGAGATTTTAGATTTCTTACAAAATACATTTTTAAGGCACATTTACTTCTTTTTCATGCAGCAGTACATGTTTCTGGATGGGAAGTCCCATTTCCTTGGCCATCATCAATTCTTCTTTAGAAAAAAACAGTTTCTAGCTGCAATACTTGACATAAAAACTTGTCTCCATTCAAAGAGCTCAGTGAGCTAGGAAGAGCAACAGTCAAACTACACAACAGTTTAGTTTACAACGTTATAAAATATTAAACCAAATTTATGCAGATGTCTAATCAAACAACAGCCTTGGTCAGTTTTGGGGACTGAAGTAAATTTGGTTATTGTTGACGCTGATTGAATGAGCTGATCAAGTTATATAAAAATCATCCTACAATATTAAAATCAAACTTAATATGAAAAGTTATTATCACATAGATAGGATGGAGCTGCCAGTCCCATGCAGACAATATAATTAGTATTTGGAAAAGCCTGCCAATCTACAGGTACATTTCTGGCTTAGGCAAATCTAGCTGTAATAAATGACAGTAGGCTTACAGAATAAGTGCATGGTCACATCTAAGAGAAATAAAAGCATGGTGAAGAGCATGTGAAAGCACAGCAACATGTGAGTTCATTTTTTAAAGTTTAGAATAAACAAAGAAAATGTTGCGTTTCTGTTCTAGGAGAAATAATTCTGTAAGTTCAGTCAACCAGCTCAGAAAAAAAAAAAAACAAACCCACTGAAATGAGCAAAGGACAGGAGTCGGTACCTGGATAATGTAAAGAATGACATTCAAAATGGTATTATCAGAGCTCTCAAGAAACTGAGAAACCTTGTGGCCAGATCCAAAGAAGGACTTACATACTGAAGATTTAGGTAGAACTAAAGTGCTTACATTCAAAACCATAACCCCAAAATATGATTCTAACCTGCCATTGGGTTACTAGAGGGAACTTTAGATAGGGATTTTTTTCTGGTTTAAATGACTATACAATTGCTTTCCTGTGACTGAACATTATTAACGGTATGCAAACAACATTAATACAGCACAAAAATTAAATGAACCCCCTGTGAGCCACTTTTACCTTTCTGATGCCTTCAGAAGGGTTTGATACACAGTTATCTGCTCCATTATTCTTACTGATAGTCCTCCACAGTTCAGCAAATGTGTTATCCTGCTCCAAAGGGTTGGTCCCTTTTGCTTTAAAGTATTCATATACTGCCGAATCCCTGACTGTACCATAAGATATATCCATTTGTTTGGACAGATCCTGAAATGTTCTGAAATTCAAACAATATTGGTATTAGTATTATGTGTACATTACCAAGATTTCATTCAATAAATGATTACTATGTCATTAGTCAAAAAAGCACTTACCCTCACTGAGTAACATTTACATATCTCTTTTCTCATCATAAAAGAAAGCAAAGGAGTAATGTAATTGTATTGACACTGTATTCATTTAAATACACCCAAGCTCTTTTTCACCTCAGTAAAGACTTTTTTTAGACAGATAACATTCATGTTAAATATTACAATACTAAGTTTTCACAGTAACTTAGTGCAAAACAAAGACTTACTTGAGCACAGGAAACCATCAGTTAATAAATACAAACTTCCAGCCCTATCAGCATCACTAGAAATACCTTGCAGAATTCAGTGGAATTAGTTTGCAGTTATACCAATACTCCATCTGACTCCAAATCAATACAGCTGTTTCAAACAAACAGATAAAAGCCTTGCTTCCAAATTCCACTGACTTTCTCTTTCTCTCCCTCTCTCTCTCGTTTCACAGCCTCTGGTAAAACAGGCATTTTTCATTCACATCCAGTCCTAACTTTCATTTACTCATCATACCACTCTGGAAGTGTAAATGGGCCTCAACCTGAGTGGCTGTGAATGCACCATTTATTTTCAAATTGTACAGAATGTAATTCACTCCTGGTTTGCAGCCTTTTCTGCACACTGCCTGCATCAATGAAAACCAGGCTAAGTTTCAAAACATTTAAGGTGGAATCACTGGCATCAGAAGCAGCATCCACTTTGTACATGCATTCCCATTCTCTGTCTCCTTCCTATGTCATCAAGTATCACTTCTGTGCAGTGTCACCAGTTTTTTTATCTGAGCATACGCACACACAAACACACATTCAACCACTGACCACCACATGCAGGGACTAAACTGGATCTCAGGCTCAAAATAAACCAGACTGGTTTATTTTGCATTTTATAATGTATAACTTCACATAATAACACAACATGCTTCTGATATGACCAACAGACTAACACTGTCTGAGATCAGTCAAACTGAAGCAACCCTCTCTACTCCCCCCACTTCTTTCTCTCCAAAACAATCTTTTAGAAAAAAAAAATCCTGAAAACATCTGAAAGGCCAACTCATGCCACCACCCACCTGCATCCAACTCCTGGAGCCACAAAAGCAAAACATTTTGCCTTACAGCTCTAGCAGAAGATTTCTTCACAATGCTACTGAGGAGCCTTCACTTGGCCCATGAGCTGAAACTGTTTTCCATACAGTAGACAGTACACTCTCTTCCCTGTTTCACCACAAGGATGCCACTGATTACACCTCACACCCACATAAAAACCCCTCTAACACTATTTAAAGCAAAGCAATCTCGGCATATACACAACACCATATAAAAATATGTAGAAAACTCTTCTATAAGAAGGGCAAGAAGGAGGACCTGGGTAATTATAGACCGGTCAGCCTTACCTCATCCCTGGAAAGGTGATGGAACAACTTATTCTTGACACCATCTCTAGACATATCAAGGATGAGGGAGTCATTAAGAGCAGCCAACATGGTTTTACCAAGGGGAGGTCATGTTTGACCAATATTATAGCCTTCTGAGGAACTAAGTGGTTGGATGATGGTAGAGCAGTAGATGTGGTTTTCCTTGATTTCAGTAAGGCATTTGATACTGTCTCCCACAGCATCCTCATAGATAAGCTAAGGAAGTGTGGGCTTGATGATCAGGTAGTGAGGTGGATCGAGAACTGGTTGAAAGGAAGAAGGCAGAGAGTTGTGGTCAATGGGGCAGAATCTAGCTGGAGGTCTGTGACCAGTGGAGTCCCTCAGGGGTCAGTGCTGGGACCGGTGGTGTTTAATATTTTCATCAATGACCTATATGAGGGAACTGAGTGTACCCTCAGCAAGATCGCTGATGATACTGAACTGGGAGGAGTGGCTGGCACACCAGAAGGCTGTGTCGCCATTCAACGAGACCTGGACAGGCTGGAGAGTTGGGCAGGGAG
>NDXB01003106.1:12815-25094 GCA_002631895.1 Agapornis roseicollis
TTTTTTTTTTTTTTTTTTTTCTTGGTTGGATGCTTTCAACAACTGGTGATGATTGGAAACTTGCTGCCCCTGCTCAACCTCATCTGGAGAGAAAGCAAAGAATTACTTCTGCAAGATGTCAAGCTGACACCTTCCAGAGCTTAAAATTCAAACAAATTAAACAAGCAAACAGATAAATATCATCTTTCTAAAGCTTCAGATCAAAGTTAAGCACTTGTGGGGATTTCTGAGGCTCTCTTTTCAGATTACTAAACCATCATTTTTTGGTAAAGCAGACAGAACTGTTACAATTCTCTGCACCACATCAAAAGATGCATTTCTGAGCAGTCAGGCATTGTACAGTACCGCAAAACTTAATCACCTTTTGCTTTACACTTGATTAAGTACATTACTTTTGGATCATAGAGTTCACAAGATATTGGAACATCAGGGCTGTCTTCTATATAGCCATCACCTACACAGAAACCTGCGTGCTAAAGGCAAGAAAATGTCTGCAGGGAAAATGTCAGATAGCTAAAGTGACCAGTCTTGTCAAGGCAGCATATTGCTTCCTTAAATGACAGTATAATCAGCATTTAAAAATAAAGTGTATGAAAACCCATTAAGGTCTGAGAAAAACCTCAACACAAATTAGACTAATTGGTTTGCATAGTCTCATTGGCCCCTTTCCACTACATGGGCAAATCTTCAGCAGATACAAGTTGACTCAGATTCACTAGAGTCCAAGTCCCTCAGTGTTCCCATACCAGAAAACCTGTTAAGTGTGAACAGATTTACCAGACTGTAATAGTAGAACATTATATGTTTTGGGGGTTTTTATACGTATATGAGAATCTTTAAGAGAAGGAAGGCTGATCACGTGCCATGATCTGCTCTAGTATTTGCAGTTGAGAGATTCCTTATTGTGCAAAATAAAATGTGTAGACATGGCCTCTAATTTGAGAGCCTCTAGTTTTGGGTGGCCAGCTAGAGATACCTTCTCACTCAACTTTTCTGATCTCATTCTGTTAATATCTATTTAATTTTAACTGTAAAATGAAATAACTGTTTTCATTTTACTTCAGTAATCTGAAATAACTCATGAATTTTGTGAAAAGTTTTGATATCACTGGGTAGAAAGATCTATTCAAAGCATAAGCATTAGAGGAATCTAAAACTCAGACAAATCAGATGCCAGTCACTAAAAATTTAGGGATTCCTGGACTTAATGGAGATGTAGCATGATTAAAAGGGTTGAAATCTGGGCTCTGAGATTTAGTATTTATTATTTGCTGTTATTTGCTGGAGTTTCTTTTCAAAAACTCTACCGACTTTTTTGTTTTTTTGAAAGAGCTTGATAAGTTGGCAAGAATTCTGAAATTTTTCCTGTAATGAAAATTCTGATGTTTGACCCATACAAAGCCAACCAAGTCTATTTCTGTCCTGTTCTCTCTTGTCCCATTTTGCTCTTCTATTGTCTATGCCACTGAAATACTTGAGTGCCTTCCAGAAGTACAAGTAACATAACTAGCATTTTTTACACGAAAGCCTATTCTCCTCTTCCCAGTGGGAAGATTATATAAGATGTTTTGTCTTAGTGAAGTTTTTGATTGATTTAAATTTTCCTCACCATATCTGCATTTTCTCTGCAATGTGTGTTAATGTTGCAGTCAGTAACAAGAGCATTTTTCTGAGTTGAGTGTTTTCAAGCCCCTGTATGACTTACCCTGTGTTATGCTGTCCTGGTATGTAACACCCCCTTCCTAAATTTTTATACATTTTTACCCTTTTATCAAGGTCAAAGTTATTTATGTTGCCATGCAGCTCTTAACAGTGGGATATTTTTGCTTCAGCCCTGCAGGGATGTCATGCTTCTCTCAGTATCATGCCTATGCAATTTGATGGGTGTGGGAAAGCTCTGTTGGAGATGGATAGGTGGCAACTGTGAAATCAGAGATTAACAGCTACTAAAGTTTTTCTTTTGGCTTTATGGTATAGTTTGGGTTTACAGATTATGTGGGTGCTCCCTGTGACGACTGCTCCATATCAGAACCTAGAACAAATAAAGCAAGATACTTGGAAAGGAAATGCAGAGCTGAACAGCAGGAGCAAACAGTGCATCAGACTGCAGAAACAGGGTATTTCACACTGAGTAAACAGACACCCTGCAGTCAAACTGACCTCTCCTTGTCTCCATGAACAGCATGTCAACTTAATTGAATTTAAACTCCACTCACAGTGAGAACCAATGACTGTCCTGGCATCACCAGGGTATCCACAGACACATGGCACCAGTTTAAAATGGCAAATTGGAACATGCTTCATTAATTTCTTCTACTTACGGGAATGTCTGAAGATGTAAATGCACAATTGGTCTGGATGCTGTCATGTTCTATGATGCTGTTAGTCTCTTTGATGGGGAACTCCACATGATAACTCCACATGTTATCTTCCCTTGCTGAGTTAAATTCTGAAATTTAGTAGCAAGTGTTAGGGAAACCTGCTGTGCTCTCTGGATTCCTGCATGCTCAGCTGCAATGACATATTTTTGATGTGAGAAACAAAATTTGCTCTTGGCACTGTAAGTGCATGCTTTTTCCACTGAGTTTTGTAGAAAAAGCTACACATTCATTCTCATGCTGTGGCAGTCTAAGAACATGAAATTGTTACTTACTTACACTGGGCTAATGTTTTGACAGCGGTGCATGTTTTTCTGTGTTGAGGCTCGTTGGCAGGAGTGACAGGAGGGTTCACAATGTTGCTTAGAGGCAGGACTAAGGAATGGCAGGTGAGAGGTTGGCAAACTGATATGCTTTCTCACCTTGGAGCACTCCTTCAGGAGCATGACAACCTCCATCAATATCCCAGTGAGATTTACATAATTCTGACAAGTAAGAGGGTTTTCAAAAAATTAAAGTTATTTATTTTTAGTGAGGCAGATGATCAGGAAGGTTTTTTTACTTCTACATGTCCCTAAATCACTCATTTATTCAACTCTTTCTGCTGCCTTTCAGCTACATGGATACAAACTGGAACTAGGATAGGAAACATGACAGGAACATTTCTATTTAATAGCATGGAGACAATATACTAATAACACATTTGCAGTAGGGGAAGTGAGTCTTCCCAAGTAAGTGGAATTTGAAAGAAATTGTATAGACATTCCTGCTTAAGGAATTTTGCATGTTAGACATAGAGTATGGATGACTTTTATGACAACAAAGTAGCTATACTTACAGCCTTCCTTGCTTAATTTACACAACATCAGATTCACAGCAAACAGGAACTCCAGGCTGTCAGGAGCAATAAACATAAGGACTTCTGAGTAGACACAGGTGCCCAGGTGACCTTCTCCTTAGTGCCTAAAAGAAAGGGAGATGTGAATGTAAACATTGTGAGCTGATTAAAAGCAACATCCAGTTGCAGATCAACACCTTTTCCTCATATGTTTGTGAATTTGTTAAATTTTGTAATGTCAAAGAAAAAAGAGCTATATTTTTGTTTACAATTAGCCCAGAAATTCTGAACCTAAAAGTGATGTTAAATACTGCCAGTTAGAATGTGTACATATAGCTGGCTAGTGCAGAATACTGCTTTTGTACTTGTGGATTTATGAATAAAACAGGTAAAGATAACTCACAGGACTGCTTTGGTGAGGCTACAAGATTTTGTCTCTGGCATATCCCCTCTACTGTTCTGTTGAGCATTGTTGGTCTCAATGAGTTTCTGATTTTTCCATTCATTGTTTCAGTTTTTCATTGCTGGTGGCCGCATGCTTTCCCTGACACACAGGTCTGTATCTTGAAGGGAATCTTGTGTCTTTTTGAGTTCTTTTGTTAGCACAATTAGTCTGGGTCTACATTATTATTTTCTTTCTTCCAAACATATCTGAAATCCCTCTTTCATCTGTCACTATAGCTCAAAATGTTCATATAGGCTAATTTCCTTATAATATCCTCTTAAGCACAACCACTGCTCATACTTCCTATGCTAGTCTGCTGAATATGTCATTGTATCTCCAAGCAGTTCCTCATTAATGAGAACATCAAACTCAATTTTCTCTTCTTATCTGCAAGGCTCTGGCCAAGACCAGACCTTCTTGTTCAACTGTTCACCTGGGGCTCACTTCATCCCCTCTGCCATCACAATCTCTTTGAGCCATTCAGCCATGTCACTGACAGGTATGTCTCTCACTCTCTTCAGAAAGAATCCCATTTCTCAGCTTGTCCTCGAGGCTATCACCTCTCTGAATTCTCACAGGGCCCTTCTCACATTATCTCTAGTAACGTGTTACATGACTTTTAAAATTGTGTTTGTTACACAGAGGGTGGCACTTACACTGGAAAAATTTAGGATTCCAAAAGGCAAAATGTTTGAAAACCACCTGAAATGGTGAGTTTTTCTGCTGCATTTCTGTTTTGTCAGCTATTTGCCTAATCTGCCTCTAAGAGCACACATGGAAATGCCATTCTCGGGTTTGCCATATCTTTGCTTACCAAGAACAGTTTGGTATGAAATATTTCTTTGGAAATTATGCATGTTGGCATATGTAAGTAGGTAGGAAACCATCTTGTAGTCCACACGCAAGTCTTGAAAACAACATTGTCATTGGGATACCTGGAGGAAAGCCTTTCACTGTGAAAATGGAACATGTAGTATTTACTTGCTACAGAAAAGGAAATGAGTTCATACATTTTGAAACCTGTGAGTTTCTAGCAGAAAAGTTGTTAATACTGGAGTTAAACATTTCTATTTATCTTGCTATATAACTCACCTGGAACTCAGCTACAGTTGTTAGGATGCATTAACACAGAAACATAAGGTTTGACTAGGATCATGGTGTGGCAACTCCCAGGTACTTTCTGAAAGGAAGCAAGACTTTTGTTAACTTTGCACCAGTAAGAATACAGTAGATGTCATGTGCCTGAAGTTTCATGATAAATTATTTGCTTCATTGTATGAAGCTTACATTATGCTGTTGTATAATGCTGCAAGTTAATTATTCAGTTTTTGAGAGAGCTGCTGGGTATTGGTTAGAAATCTTGCAATCTGAAATCTCAGTAGGTATTTCCAGAGGAAATAATTTTCTGAGCTGAAGTACTTGAAGATTATTGTGTAATGATCTGTGTGTATTATAGGAATAGGTAGAGAAAGAGTGCTAAAAGGGGATTTCTTTGCCTGAAATTCCCCACTACTGTCAGTGTTCATGTCTTCCTCAGCTTTTGATATAGCTCTGCAAGTCCTTGAGAGTCAGACACTTGGGTCAGGCCCATGGAAATGCCACTACAGATGTGCTACATGTGCTATGGAGAGTTAAAACACAGTTGCAAAGATCTGCTAGAGACTATTTGTGCACAGAGAACATATTCCCTGCTCTGTAATCAAAAGCCATTCTTGGCTGGGGGAGATCCCTACAACAACATTCTTGCCTCCCTTTGAGAAAAAGAAGCCAATGATTATTCTGTTACCCTTCATTATCATTCAGTGTGGTATAAACTGGCCAGGACTTGAACTCTCAAGTGCCCAGGAGGGCCAGTGCATGAATATACCTTGTGTCAGCAGAGGCCATTTCAAATAATACAGATGATGACAGATTGATGTTGGTAGCTCATTAGGCAAAGCACTGACTGAGACATCAAATTCCTTTCAGCAAGAATATGGCTGGACTGTTTGCTGTTGTGCTTTAATGGAGAGAAGCATTTTTCTTCTTTGATTTCGCTTACTTCCTGCTTCCCATGTTTGCATCAGACAGTGCCGGCTATCAGATCTGTCATCATGTTTGACTTTCCTAATGTGAACAGCTGTGCCAGAAGAATCAAGGTGTAAAGGTAAACCCAATCTGTAGATATAGTATATATAGTACATTTCAACAAAAGTCCTGTGTTCACAAGCCTCCTGTGGCATAGTTTTTAATATAACACTTGGTTTTGAGCTCGTCCAGATCCAATAGTACAGTCTTCCCAGCTGTGCTTGAAAAGATAGAGAACAGATTTCTGAAACAGTGTAAGGTGTATTTAGATTGCTGTCTCCTTGATATGCGAAGTCCTGCTCTTGTGAATTACGCTTTCACACTTTTGGGGCATGCCTTAACCCATGTGGTTAAGCTAGTAGCCTGTGGGCCAAATCTGGCCTTCTGCATCTTCCTGAAAAAGATGGGGAGCAGTTTTCCAAACAGCAAACACTGCCACAGTTCTTTACCTACCTGTCACAGTCCAACAGAGAAAGCCAGGTGACTTCTGCTGCCATCACCTTCCTCCCCAGGGATCTTTCTAGGAAAGCAGACAGAGTGCACTGGGCAACTGCAGAGAAGAAAGAGAGGACCAAGATTTAGTGGGGGAATCCCAGACCATATTTGGTCTGTGTGCCCAGCAAGGATGAAATAACGTGCGGTCTGGGGGCTAAGGGTAAATACATCTGAGGCAAGTTTGCCACTGTGACTGCCCAATAAGAAGGGCTAGTGGTGATGCCAGAGAAGGAGTCCACAACTGCTGAAAGGAGCCACAGAGATGAGATGGACACCCAAAGGAAAAAAATCAAAGCAGGGAAAGGAGGGGAGTGTTCAGCAACTGAAAAGACCCTACAGTCAGGATGGGTACTCAAATAACTGGGACTCTGATGGCTGCCAGCTGCAAACAGCTCATTAGCCCCTGTGCATACCAAACAGTTGATCCAGCCTCCTTGTACAGAACCATCTCTGGAAGTTCTTTGCAGCCATGCAGTTTTGTGGCTTTGTAATTCAATAAGTAATCTTACAATACACTGGGTACTTTATCCTCACAGCCAGTATCGTACTCTGTGTTTTTCATATCCAAAATGATTCCACAAACTGTAAGGGTAATAATCCCTTTGAGGTAGGAAAAGGCAAACATTGCATTATACAAAATACAGACCTGTAATAAACACCACTACCATTCTAGCATGGTAAATGTCACAAATGGACATGATTACTATGGTCCAAAAATTCTTTTAAAGTGAATATGCATTTTTCCGTGTTTACTATAGTTTGCTCTGCTGTTAGGACTTTGTCTTTCAGCTGAGGTCTAAAGTATACCAATAGTGTAAATTGCAACACCAGTGATGAATTGTTTTAAATAGAACTGGCTATAAATAAAGTCAATGAGAAATGATGATACAGGGCAGGAGTAGCCTGTCAAGACATTTCCCACATCTCAGTGCTGTGCTAGACATCTTAAATGAAAAGATTAGTGTTAACATTATGTCTAATGTTACTACTTTGATGATTCACATGCCTTTTATTGATTCTGTTTGAATTGAGTTTGTAACTGTTGGGTTGGTCTTAATTTATATTACCAGTGGCCAAATGCACTGTTTTCTTAGTAACACTTGCATTACTGAGAGCTAGATGCAATGACAGTAACTGTGCCTGGCAGTCTACCATCTGGGTACAAGCTAATAAAATAATCATCTGCATAATTCTGGAAGTCATTGCAGATACTGGGGGAAAAATGTATTGGATTTGATCTGAAAATTGCAGGCAGCCCAGTAGAATAATAAGGATATAAATAATTTCCCCTAAAATCCTGGAATTGTCTCTGGTGGGATTTGTTTTACATGCATCATGGAGCTGCCTATGTTAACTTTGCTTTGATATCAAAGGTAAATACAGGGTGACTGATTAAATAATTTCTATTCAGTTTTGCTGAAAATAAACTCTAAGTCAAGATGAAATGAACAGTTTCTGCTCTGTATTATGACAATAATGAGGGGGGAACCCCTTTTCTTCATAAATAATAAACTATCAGGTCCTACAGACTCAGTCAACTGTTAGGATCAATATGCATTTGTAAGGAAACAATTAATCGCTTTCCAAGGAATGTATGCTCTTTGGCTTCTTCTACATTCTGAAATCAACTGTAACTCACCCCAAAGCTGCCCGCAAATAAATCCAGAGAGAGTAATGTTCCCTTGAGAAGTATGTGTCTGTGAGAAGATGTGTGTGGCTCCAACATGTTAACACTAGATTTTATTCAGTAGTAACTTCCCCTGTTCCAGCCAAAAACCTGTTCTGTAGCTGGGGTTTAACACAAAACACCTTATTTTGGGGCAGAAGTGTCTACACATTAGGTTATTTCTGAAACAGCTAGTTCCATATTCAGTTCCCCCTCTGTCTCCTTCCAGTTTATATTTACCAAAAATGCTGGAGAGGGTGCAGTAGTGCCTCTGAAAAAAACATTTGTGCAATGAGCTAGACTGGTCGGTATCTTGAGTAGAGCAGAGAGGCCAACTGGAGATCTGGTATTTTTGATTTTAGACACCACAAATTGAAACTTACCAGCAACTAAATCTGAAAACAATTGAGGGAGGGAAAAATAGGAAAGCCCATTAAATTCCACTGAAACTGATTGGGTTGGAAGAGCCAGTTTGAAAGTTTTGTAGATATTTTAGAAAACATTTCTCACTTACTGCCTGTTTTTACAACCTGTCCCCTCAGACTAGGGACAATATGGGAAAGTTAACACTAAAGATTGTATTTAGGTTTTTGGGTGATGGATATTTGAACAGAGAACTTGAGCTGTCAAACCAGTTTAGCCATGTTTGAAGGGACTACAGAATGGAAAGTTACCAAGAGCAAAACAAATATCAAAACAGTGCTAAACAGGCTTGCTATGGGCAGCTTGTGGTAGGAGAGAGGGACAGATGAACAGGTTTTCCTAGAGCAGAAGTTCAAGTTTGCTGTGTAACAAAGGTCAAAGAAATCAGACCTGAGCAGAAAGGTGTCCATGTTTTTGAAGAGAAGCTATTAAGGCAGAAGAACATGAGCTGACAAACCAAAGTTGCTTCAGAGTAGCTAGGAACTAGGGGAGGTGCTGTGTATGGGGTTAAATACATTTTGCCTGCAGCCAAATTCTCTTAACACTTGTGATTTTTTGTGTTCAGAAAACTGGAAAACCTGAATCATTGACATATCCCAGAAAAACATATTCTGGTTGAAAAGGGTTGTACCTTCAGTAAGATGGTGAACATGTTGGGAGAAAATTAAGGAGATGCTGCTAGTAACAGGCATTAAACACTGGACTCCGGGACTGCCACTGCACTTGGTGCCTGGAGACCGAATGCCAGAATTCGTGCCTAATGCTTCCCAACTGCAGGAAACTCAGGGCAATTTGGCAGATATCCATCAGAGGTACTCAACCACATCTGTGACGCTGTGACAGGTTGTGGAAATGGGGCAGGCGTGGAGAATGGATCAGGCTCAATTCCCATGTCTGCCCCTGAGGCATAGGTTGACGTTACCAGCCCAGTTGATGTCGCCGCTAGCTGCTGTGGAAAGGGGAGGTCCCATCCCCTGTTCCTAGCCATAGGCTCTCATCCTTCTCTGGTATTCCTCCGTCATTCATCTGACCATGCGGTGAGCTGATACAAGATGGTATGCCAGCAGAAAATGAATCATTCATTATGGTAAGGTTAGCTCTCTGGCAGATTCACTGCATGAGTTGGGTTAACAGAGATCCAATGAGCTGGCACATGGGAAAAAACAGCAGTCAGTGGGGAACCTGGATAATCTAACCAATCAAGTCACTGAATCATAGAAATTCATCTGGAAGAGATCTCTGGAGATCATTTGGGCAAACCGCTGATGCAAAGCAAGACTAACACTGGCATTACAGTGGTGGTTGGAAGCACTGCCTCTTTTAGTGTCAGTTTCTTTGCATGTGGAATAGGGGTTACTCCATGATGAAGCTGGATCACTGTTTGGCGATGCATCTGGAGATCTGTAGGTGACAAGTACTGATTTAAAATGAAGGACCTACAAGACCATGCAGTGCTGCTGGGTGTCAAAGATAGGAATTGTGGTTTTCATGGCCTTTGTATAATGTTTGTGATGTGGACTAATGTTTTAGATGCAAGGCTGATTTTGTTCAAATATTAAATCTTCTACTCACAGTCTATGTAAAAAATACAACCATATGTCATTGAAGAAGGGATGATACACAGCACTAAATATTCATCTGCTTCTCAGAAAGCATAAAACCAGTGGTTGCCTGGAAGCTATTGCTGATGTGATAATGGCTGTCATATTTGCCTACCTAAAGACAATGATGTCAGAAAAGAGAATTTTTCTTTGCTCCTTTATTGTAGCTGTTTCAGACTGAATCAGTTATAACCAGTCCCTTCAAAAAAAATATTTGCTTTTCATCAGAAGTTTACATAACATGTTCTCCAAAGGAACAAATACTGTTTCAGCATAGTTTGAAACATGGGAGATGGAATAGAAGTTAATGAACAACATTTAAGTCAACATCAAAGCACTTGCTTTCTCTAGTAAATACCCAGACCATCACACTGTGATGCAATAAGGAGAAGTTCATGGTCAGTTTCTTTCACCTTGTTCTTCAGTACATTTTTGAGAATCTAATGCAAAAATCTGCCCTGGCGTTGAAAGTGTTAACTGCAGGCAGGAAGTATTAGTGCATATATATACCTTAGGGTGAGCCTGATCTTATTATAGACATCTGAGGGAGAATTGTGTTAAAATAGTATAAATAAATGAAAATTAGAAGAGAAAGACTTAGAATCCTCTCCAGAGGAATGAAGGGCCTGGTGACAGATACTGTGGGGTTCTTGAAAAGAGGTCTGCCAGGCTGGCAATAGAACAGAAAGGGGTGGAAGAAGTAAGAAATACCATGTTACTGGCCTCAGCCCATGGCAGGGGTCTTGCCTTTGAGTCCTGTGTTAGGGAAGAAACAGAGCTTGGTTTCCTTTCAGGGGAGGAGGACCTCCCCAAAACAAACCCAAACTACGTGGTTTCAGAACTGGAGACTGCTGGCTGGTGAGAGGATGCTTCAGTAGCTGGGCAGGTCTGAGGCTGAGTATGAGTTAACTAGAGGATTACGTCTTGAAAAGAGCTTGAGTTTTGTGGACATGTGCAAGGAGTTTGTGGTTCATACAATGGACAATCCCGGTCCATTTAAACCCAATAAGAATGGTACATAAAAATTTTTGCTGCATCTCTTCATTATGTCACAATCTGTAGCCGTGCTCTGCCACAGGACTTAGTAGCAAACTGTCTGCATTCTCCTTCCCTAAAGAATATAAAAGCCATTGGCAGAAGTAGAAGAGAGAAAATGATCCTGCAAAATCTGGAGAGCTTTGTGCACTTTCATGGATGGAAGTGGGAAGTGGGCACTGAGGACAAGGCGCTTTTTGCTCTAGAGGCCTTTCAGACTGGGCACATGAAATTGTTTATCCTATTAATATCTAACAAATGAGTGCATGGGTCATCAGGCTTGTGATTGGAGAACAGGAAAAAAATATCCTATATTTATAAATAGTAACAACAGGATTGCTGGACTTGTAACAGTAGCATGTAAGGCTTACTAACAGACTTGGAGGGAAGAGCAGTATGAAAGGGAAGGTAGGAGAGACAGAGGAATATTGAATAAAATGTAACAAGCTTTAACCAGTGTTGGGTTATATCACAGTATAATTTTTAAGATAGTAAATTTTCATAGCCAGGGAAACCGTGGTAGATCTCCTAGGCTTTAGTAAGTATCTGATAGTTGCCATATGGGAAGTTACTAAAGATGTTAACTTTCATGTTACAATTCTGGATAAGGGGAGACAAAAATGTGTACTATAAATAGGGAAAGTATCAGCTTGAAGGAAAACTGATAGTGACATTTACCAGATACTTCAGGTTAGTCTTGAAACTGATCCTGCTTTAATATGCTCATTAATGTCCTCAGCACACTGAGCAACATCTATATAGGCATACTGCTGGTAGGGACACATATAAGCAAGTTGTCAGTATTTAGAGGGCACCATTTAGTAAAGAAGGATCAGGATATGCTAGGCAAAGGGCCAGATGACCTTGAGAAGTGGAGTAACAGAAGTGGCATGAAACATAACAAAAAAGAGAAAAGTGGGGCCCTGTGGAATGGTGCTGCAAGCTCATCAGTAGCATAGGGGACAGGAAAATATGGGCATTTAGCCTGATTTCAGGATGATTGGACTGTTAGCATGAAGCATCTGGAAAAGAAATGCAGTGCCTGATGGTGTCTTGAGGAACAGTCAGCCAGGGAAGTGTGAATACCTTTGTCCAGGGAACTAGTATGACATCTGCAGTGCCATAGCCTGGTCTGGTCACTCTGCTCTGAACTTAACTTAGTGGAGGTGGGTGTAGGAAAAGGCTTCTAAGATGAGCAGAGAATCTCCTATACAGGAGCAGACTAGGGAAGAATAGCTCTTTTATTCTTGGAAAATGAAGACTGAGGTGGGGGTAACAGCAAAGGAGGCCTTTTTTTTTTTTTTTTTTTTTTTAACATTATTCTTTTTTTT
>NDXB01003106.1:25227-62055 GCA_002631895.1 Agapornis roseicollis
TTTTTTTTTTTTTTTTTAACAGTATATCCTGATTATAGTCAGACTTTACCAGTCACTAAAACCTGGACAGATTGACCAGTCTGTCTGTCTGAAAGAATGCAGTTCACCTGTGCTTCCACAGCCTATGTTTGCATTTTGATGTGGACCTCCAGATCTAGGTATGGTCCAGTCCTTGCAGGCCCATCAATGGCCTTTGCTGAAGCAAAGACAGCCCTAATTAGGCCCATCTAAAATAAAATAAAATAAAAGAATAAAATAAAATAAAATAAAGAAACTGCAGAGATGAGGAGCAGCAATATGGAGATAATTCTGTTTCCCCTGTGTGGGAGGCTGGTTTGCGCTGCCTGAAGAACTATTAGGTATTTGTGTCCTTTAAAAAGGAGAGTTGGAGGATGATGATAAAACAGCCAAAACTTGAGATCTACTGCAAAGGCTTGTTCAAAATCTGACGTCACAAACACATAAAACAAATGCATGAAGTCAAATGCCTTAGAGTTGGAGGGGGGAGTCTGGATTGCAGCCTCCATTATGCAGACCTGAATGACCTGAACTCTGCTGGAGTTAGTGAGGTTATACCAGTTAGATTTTAGTCTGGTTTGGTTTGCTTGAATCTTTTCACCTTTGCTCGCAAACAGCAGCAGATAAAAGTTGGCCCTGTCTGTGCTCTTTTGGTGACTTAATCCCCAGCACAGGCTTACTTTATCAGACCTCTGTACACAAGGCTGAGTTAATTGGCTCAGATCCACTCAAGCGGAGGTCTCTGGAGCTATGCTGATTTTTACCAGAAAATGTTCTGACCTAGCCACTTGATTTCGTTATGTAAAAGAGCTAGCTGTGTTTTTCAGTGATCTTAAATTAGTGATAAAAAAGAAGTCTTTCCTCATTTCATGAGTTGGGGACATCTTTATTGTGTGAGTACTTGCTGGGCAAGTGAGAAAGTTGTTCCCAAGCCATCGGGCTGTGTTTGTTCCATTTCCCCTGCTCTCTAAGGCCAAACTGTGGTTTGGCTGCAGCAGTGTGTTCCCACCTGTGAGTTCCTGAGCACTGATGTCACAAGACCTGGCTAAGTGGCCTCTGTTTTTATTAATCTTACCTTACAAGATAAACATAACATAATCTTGAAAGATAAATAAGCAGAAGCACAAAAAGCATGGAGGCATACAAACGGCCTAAGGTGCAGTATTGACTTCCTAACAGTAGATGGTACTAATGCATCTCCAGTAACATCATCTTTCTGATGGATTTGAAAGGCCTAAAGAAGCTTAGATCTGAATCCGCTAAAAATCACACAAGCCAAAGGCTGTAGAATATCATCTCCTCAACATCAGAGGGTGTTTAGCAGCCTAGTCACGGCCATATGTCAGTCTGTTGAGCTTTGCTGAGTTCTCAGCTGAAAAATGACCATATAGGAGAATGGCAGGAAGCATAGCGGTTGTTATGAGACTTTGTGAATTTTAAATTATTTTCAGGAGTTCATAAAAAATTCTCTCTGGCCTGCACTGGGGAAGCACTCTGAAAAATTACTGCAAAGATATGAAAGGCCAAGGTGGAAAAATTCTGAGATACAGTAGCATAGATTTTTACTCTTTATTTTAACCTTTTTTTCCCTACTGATGTATCTGTCCCATATCTTAATTATCTCTGAAGGAAATCCTACTCTTTCCTGCCTTTTCACATAGGATCCTGCAAATGTCATTAAGTCTCATTGTTTCATTGCACAAGGGAGCCCAGGGAGCACTTTTGTATCATCTGTATGCATATGATTAAACCAGATTTTTGTCACAGGTAGCAGGTCACCTGGACCAGTTTCCATGGTACTGTTAAGCTGAAAGTGTGGGATCTGGCAGTCATTTGCTAAGAGCTGATGAGGAGTTGAAAGGGAATTTTCCCTCTGACCTTTTTTGGTAGAGGTCACTAGTGTTAATCTACTTCCTTATTGGATTTCAAGTATTCAGGTACTCTTCTTAGACATACCCTCAGAAATTTTCAGTGAGGACTGATTAAAGGGAGAAATCAGATTTGCAATATGACAACTCGTTTCAGCAGGCAGTGAAAGGTCAGTCAAATACTTGCTAACCTATATGAACCACCCAGACTCTTCTACTTCTTTAGTGATAATGTAAGCTATGTTTTGGTTTGAAGGCTCCATTGCTACCAGCTATTGAAGTTCATGTACAATATAAGTAGAAAGAGATTAACATCTTAAAGAACAGGTTTTGTTTTGACCAGGAATGGCTTGAAAATAACTGTCCCAGCCTTTGGGGAATGGGCTTATATTAAATTTGTAAGGTTTATAGCAAAACTTCAACTATTCATTAAAATGTCTGAGGGAAAAAAAAAATCTACTTTTTATTGTGGCAGTGATAGGAACAGAAGGCATATTTTGTTCATCTGTCTTCCGCTGTAGTCTAATACAGCTTTGCATGGTAAAAAGGTGCATGATTCATTTGCACAGTAATTGGCAAAGACATGATAAAAGCCAGTTTACCAATGCCTATTGACTGATGTTTTGAGCATGTCTTTGTATTGCCCTTGAAGCTAAGATTACTGAGAATATACAGTATTGGTTCCTAGTCATTACTTGTATCTAGGTACCTGATGCTAAAAATTTTAGTGATTAAAACCAGCGCTAGCAATCAGTCCAGACCCCAATGAAATCAGTGAAAAGTTCCTATAGGTTTTATGAGCAAACAGGTTGGTACAGTCTAACCAAATAACACTGAATTCAGTGCAAGGCTGCTTACCCACAATAGTGGATGAACAGGGTCTGCCTTCTCTCTGTACATATACACCCTCACCTTTACACTCACATGCATATGCCTGCACTCGTAGAACTACAGAAGACAGATCCCTGAAATCTATTCAAAAATGTTTTTGAGGTTAGGACTCATCTTCAAGGAGTTTTGCTTCATTCTGGAACAGTCAAAATTAATAAACTGTTTGTCTAAGTACATAAACCAGGTTTCAATTTAGAACTATCTGTCAGAAACAAATGTACTTCATTAGGTATTTAGGGCATTTTTTCCCAGATAGCTGTGAAATAAATAATGTAAATATTCTCACTTCAGACAGGCAAAATGTATTTAAGAAATGGTTAAATATACCCGTGAGAGAGCTACTAATCAACACTTTTTTTTACTACTTTTGTTTTGTATTCTTTCTGACTAGTATGTTCATGGCCAGCTGTTTTCAGAGCTAGTAAAAATTCTCAAGCTCACATTAGGAAGGTTTTCAGTTACATGATCTGTAGCTACAGTTGTTAGAACACTTGGCATGGCATTTAAAAATGAGAAAGTTGTTTTTGTTGAGTAAAGCACCAGAGCTCTGAAATAATATTTCACTGGACTTACAGAAAACGTTTTTGAACTTTGCCTTTAAGGACCAACTGATAGGCAATTTGGTAGGCAGAGAGTTTCCAAACGTGACTTAAAGTGATGTCTGTTCTATCTGTGTGAACATTAGGAATTTCAATGCACTTATAAGGGAAAAACTTGTATCAAGTCAACCTTGACCAATATTTCTTTCTTCACATTAATATGCTAGTTCATCTCATCCGAGAGTCGCCTCCACATCGGTGGTGAAGCATACATGCAACAAAAGTCTCCCTTGTGTTTGTTGTCACCTTAAATAAGGAAGCCAGCAAAGTTTAGTTGAATCTTAGCAAGTATTACTCTTAACTGTGCACTGCCTAATAATGTTTTGTGTTTTCTGGGCAGAAACTACCTATCCTGTGTACCATCTGTCTCTGCCAGTTGGATTGTACAAACTCTGTCTCTATTACTGAAGTGAGCAGAATAAGAAGCATATTTGGACTGTGCTGATAGAGAAACTGGGGCTTATGATGGTGCAGTGGCTCGTTGCTCTCTCATATTACTTTAGACTCCAGAGGGAAAATAAATGCTGAGAGTTAAAAGAATGTATGAAATTCAGAAGGGCTACAAGAAAATCTAGCCTGCCATTCTCAGAGCAGCAAAACTAATGGAATAAGGATGGATGATTGGATCTACCACTGAGATTCATTAAGCAGGATCATTCCAAAATTCCTGAAAAAAGATGGAGGGCACAAATTGGTGTTGCCATTAGCAATGTTTCGCAGGTGCTCTTGGGGAAAGAAGGTCTTGTGAGAGCACAGAGATGGGATAGCCTGCTTTGTCCTTTTCATATGGATGCTTTTGTGGAACAGGGGAAAAGTTCTGTCTTTCTGCCAGCCCCTGTGACATGGCAGGAAACAAGAAAGCTGATGGCCTAATTTGGCCAGGCCAGAAGAGCAACCCAGATCCTGGATCTGGTCCCTGCAGGGTCCAAAGCATCTTGCAGCTAGCAGCAATTGAAGCTATCCCTACCCTGGACACCCAGCTCCCATGCGTTGGTGCCTCTTACAGCAGTTAACACTTTTTCCCACAGGCTGTACCCTGTGTGCTGCCCTTTTGGTGAACCCTGCAGGGTATAAGGGTCCAGGAGGTGCTGGGAGCAGATGAGGGCTGGAAAACTGGGGAAGGAGAAAGCAGTGAGGACCCTCCCACCTAAGGGTGGGAGGTTTTGGGGAGGGTCCTTTCATCCATGTGTACCCAGCCATGCCACCCTCCTTGTCTTTTCAGCCCTGGACCTCAACATTGCTTGCATACCCTCTAGCACTGGGCCATTTCCACCCTTCAGTTGCCCAACAGCCTGCTCCCAAAACACTGGATATTTCCCATGGAGGTGAGACCAGCCTACATGTGCTTCTTGCTGGTGTTACAAGCCCCATCTTCCCCTTCTTAAATGCAACTATCTGCAGATACTGGCATGCTCTCAGATGGTGTTTGCCCCTTGTTGGGCTGGCAAAGCCCAGTCTGCAGTGTAGCCAGGGGGCTTGGAGACACTGCCAGCACACCAAGGGGCAGCCCTGCAGGGCTAGTGTTCACCGGGAAAGAAAGAGCTTACTGGCCCATCTCAAATGCCCTGTGATTAATTCCCAGATCTACTATTTACTCCTTGAAAATAATTTCTGGCTATATGCTGTAGTCATTGTTTCAGTATAAAAATCCAGAAAATAAAGCTACAGAGCCAGAATGAATCAACATAAGTACTGTCAAAGAATTTGGCTGATGGTTTTATTTTTAGGGTAGAAGTGTCCATTGCTCTGTATATGAGTGGACAGAGGGTGTAAAAACCATAAAGACACCAAATGTTGAGCTTCACAGTTAGACATGGCTCTGTGTCTCCTCTTAACCAGTATTAGGAGTAAAAGAATTGAGGGAGTTAAATACCAGTGGGGCTGTTTGAGATTTTGTTGTGGTCCTGTAATGAGAAATATGGCACATTCCTGCTTTTTCTGAACTGAGATTGGATGGACTGTAACTAATATTTGTCATGGTACCACTAGTCAAGTTAAATACACTGGAGTGGAACTGGAGGGGAATCAGGAGGAATAATTTGGTCCCACAACTGTTACTTACAGGCTGGAAGGAGGACCCTGTGGAGGCATGATAGTTCCCTGAGAGTTACTTTTGTCCAACCACAGACAGTTGTAACAATTACACTTACATTTAATTACTGCACTTAGGCTGTGGTAGGCTAAAGCACTCAGTAGGATAGGAGGTGTTAAGAAGCAGAATACATTTTAAATTTAGAAAATCCCCTTGAGAAATATCCTTATTTCACACTTATTATTAGCAAAGCCAGCTTTGGAGAGAAAATCTTTGCTTCCATGACTGGAACCAGTGTCTTCAGCAAGAAGCAGGTGTAGAAATCTCTCATATGGGGACACTGATATTCCATCTGCTCTGGAAATCTAGTAGCCGCTGAGTCATCTCCTGTGCCATGTATATTTGACATAAAGGTTATCAATACTGGGGCACTGCATGCTTAACAGATAGGGTTTTTTATCTTATTTCATTTTCCTGTGAGCCTGAAAGTAAATACCTGTCTGATCCTGCTACTGTTAAATTCAGTGGCTGAAGTCCCTGTTTGTTCCAGTGGTGGAGGATTTAATGTTGACAATTTAAATAATTAAAATAAATGACCCATAGTGATATGAGGCACACATTCAACAGGCAGGAGGTCATTTTCTTCTTAAGGTGTGTATAGGTGTGAATTAAGATGCCTATGAAAAACACTTTATCATTTCTTCCAGATTCACCCATGTAGTAAAATACAAGCAGAACAAGCAGAGTTTGTAGGGGGAGGATTGGAGCAAGAAATGACAAGAAATGGAGCAAGAAAAGACTGTGCAGCTCACAGTCTTGGCTGAAGCTGTCAGTACCCAGCAGTTTCTGTTGTGCTGCCTATAGGCAGAGATTTTTGGTATCCTGTGCTCGTTGTGCACCTTGTGCGTTGGGCCCCTTTGAAAATTTAGGTACTTGTTTTCCTGCCTAATTAGAAGCAGAATTCATTTGAAAATGTATTTGCTTTCCCTCCAGGGATGGTACTATACCAAAATACAGTGTATGCTTTGGCTTAATTTAATAAGTTATAATCTCTTCTCATATTTTATTACATTTTAGTGCGACGTGATTTTTTCCAGAGATGACTCAAAGTAATACAAAAGAAACAAGCTTGTCCTGTGAAGAAAACATGAATTATAGCTGATAAAATCAAGATAGTTTGAAAGCTTGCCAGCACAAAGAATGAGCTCCCTCAGATTCCTAACTTAAGAGTAATGTTAGCAACTCTGAATTTGCCTAGTAATTTTGAAGTTTAAAGAAACCTTAAGGATAGTTTTAGGAAATAAATAGAAAGAAAAAAATGTCCTGTTAATGCAGAAAAAAATCCTATGAAATGAGGAAGAGAACAAGGTGAATTCTGTTGTTTTGATGAAGACTCACAGCCTGCAGTGCTCTTGGACACACTTAACCCATGCCTTTTGGATGTGAATATTGTTATGCTCATTGGAAACTGTCATCTCAAGAAAGTGTGCAATGCTGTGTGTGGAAACATCGGCATAAGCAGAATGAGGTGTTTACCTGGGTTTCTGAGATTCTTGCATGAGGGATATAGCACTGAAACTTTGTAGACTGCATTATCTCACTGCTCCTTGCCAGGTGTTGTTCATGATGTGAGCTTTTTAAACCATTTATGGGTGGAATACAGCACACTGCTGGCTTGGGCTGCAAGCCTTCACATGAGGAAGTGGGCTGTAAATTCAACATGCAGCTATAACTGAGCATTCAAAGATTTACACTGTGAATCTCATGATTTGGTAGTCTGGTGGTGGTGTTACTTATTTTGATGTTGGAGAGCCTTTTTCAGTCAGTCCTTTCTACAAAAGGAAGTGGAACTAATTCAAAGAAAGAATATATTGGGTTTTTTAATATATTGAACTCGTGTTGAGGCATCCCAATGCATTCATAAAAATTCATCCTATAAAAGCCTGTAGAAGAGCCCCTCTTTGTCCTCATCATTTTCTCTGTTGCAGGATGCAAGAAATAAATTGATTTCAGTGGGGACTATATCTTGTGAATGAAATCAGCTCCAGTTTAGTAAAGAATAAAAGAATGTATGTAAGCACATTTATATTAAGGTTTTGGATGTAGGTGGAGTTGTGCCTGAAGTAAAACTCATGTTTCACTAAACAGGTTTAGGCATGAAAGAGACAATCACATAAAGCATGTGAGGCTCTCTGTCTCTTCAAGACATTCTCAGGAGCTTCGTCACCCACTGGAACTTTATTCACAGTGCCTGTGATGTATAGACTTGGTATTTTTAGAATGACAAGTAATGCAAAAGGCTGTTCTTACTTCATCAGATCATTCATTTTTCTAGATGCCTTACATCAGAGTTTTCAGAAGGTATCCACTGACTCTGAAACTCAGTGTTGTCTGCACTGTTTGATGGATTTATAATCACCATGCTTCTCTGCCTCATGCTTTAGAGATACATTCTTGAATGTTCCCCCCAGAGTCTGACTTCTGTTGGTGTCTTTTGGGCCTCTCCAAAATTGTAATTCTCAGAAATTAGACACCTTAAGCCACTGGCAATATTTTAACATGTCTGCAGATCATATCCCAGACATCCTTTGTAGCCTTGGGCAAGTTGCTTAACCTCTCTGTAGCTTCAGTTTTTTTACCTGAAAAGGAGGGAGAATATGTGTTGTGAACATGCTGTGCAGCTTAATTCAGAAATGTGAGCAGGAGGTGCTGTGAGGTGTAGCTGAACTGCAGAATGCAATTAAGCTACAAAATATTATTAGTATTGTTATTAAATAACAATATATATTTGCTATTAATATTCCATTCTACTGCTTCATGCAGTGCTATCTAACATATCATTCACATTAAAGAGAGACATACTCTGTGTGGTATGGGTGATGTCTTAGCTTCACAAAAGTTTTGTCATTGGCTTGTGTGAGGCCAGAATTTCACTTCATAGTCAATCTTACACCTGTGTAAATCAGTGGAAAATCAAGGCTTCTATACTGTGAAAATGTGAGTTGTTCTTCATTTTTATAAACCCTGCAGAACCATTTATTAGACATGAAATACATTTAAAAGGAGAAAAAACCCACATAACTATGCAGTTCAAATCAGTTAAATATTGCTGGCATTCGATATACTTAAGTCTTATGAATAATTTGGAAAAATTGTTTCAGTGGAAAGATTAATCAAGGTCCAGACATATCCCAGAGTCAATGATACTTACTGCAACTGCTGCCTGAAATCAGTATGTGCTTCCCAAACTCTTCAGAGGACTGGTCCCTACCCCCCAAAAACTCAAAGCCTAAGATGCAGAGAGAAAAATCCCCGAAACAAAATAATAGCTTTTCAGTGTTTTTCAGATACTGAGATTGGAATTGGTCAAGGTTGATGGCAGTCTACTAATGATTCTCTTATCCTCTAAGATTTTGTTAGAAATGAATACTGCAACACAAATGAGATTCAGAGCGTACAAAATCTAAGATGAGGAATCAGTTCCCCACTGACATATTTTAAGTCTGAGAAGTACATAGCTACAATTTCAGGCAGACTTTTCAGTTCTCCTTATGTAAGTCTAATAGCAGTTATTTTAAATGCATGCATCATGCTGAAAGGATGGTGGAATGGATGCTTTCTAGTTCAAGGTCTGCTGTTGAAAACATTTTCTGCTTTATTAGCTGTATGCATGCTGTGATGTCTCATAGCGCTCAGTGAGAGTGCACCTGGGTGCCACAATTTGCAGGATTCAGGCCAGAACAGAATGTAAGATTAGGCTCTGAACCAGTACGAGTGGACATGGACAAACTGCAGGTATGTAGAGGATAGCAAAACTGCACTAGTTACTGCCTAATTACCACCTCCTTATGTCACTTGAATGTCACTTGGAGTTTTCCCTTTCAGCCTGTTGCTGCAACGGGTATGTCTAATAAATCACTTTTTTTATATCATATGCACCTAGATCTCTGCTTTGCTTGACTCACCAACAGTTTAATATCAGAGAATCACTCTTTCATGGAGAAACTATCAGTCTAGCAACTTGTGAACTCCTTAGCATTTGATCTGATGCAGACAGTCCTCCTGATGAAATCAATAGCCGTATTGATGGAGTAGCAACCTGAGGGACTAGGCCCTGAACTGGGCTAACACAGTTGAGAGATGAAGTCAGTGACTGGAATGCTTTCAAGTAGAGTTAGGAGCTGTCCCCTAAGACAGCAGATTTTCTGCAGACTAGAGATTTTAGATGTCCTTGTATAAACTCTGATGTACAGACAACTTACCCCTAAATCAATCTTTTCATCCTGTAAACATGGCTCTGAAAGCTCTCACCACAACTGAACTCCCAAGAAGGACCTGGAGGTGCTGCCTTTCATGCTTCTACAGTTGTGCCCTCCATTAGGTGAAACACTGGCTCCCTTCAGCACAGAATAGTGCAGTTTACTGGCTCCTTTGAGAGAGTGAGTCTCCTTGGAGTGACTGGAAACAGCAGGACCTCAGAGCTATGCTAGGTTGTGCTACCAAATCCCTTACAACCTTTTGCTCTCCTGGAGGAAAGACAGTTCTAATTACCGCAGCTCCAAATCTTTTCAGTGCTTGTGTCACACTTTCACCTTCTAGTCTTTCAGAAGTAACCCTGAAAATGAGCACTGTCAGCCCAGAAAAAACAGTGTGTTAACCTTCATGGTCATCCAAGGGGCAACCAAACTTGGAGCACTTTAGTAGCTGGGCTTCATAACCTCTCTACATCGTGCCAATGTGGCCAACCTCTGGAGACTTCACAGATTCATTCCTTACCTTGGTTAACCAACTTTATCTAGCAGCATGACTCAGGTCAGTTACACTTTGTGAAACTCCTGATCTTGGATAAAGCCTCACTGATCCACTCGGCAAGACAACATCCTTTTTCAATACTGATAAAAGGCCTGATTCCATCATGCAGTCTTCCTCTGAGTTATTTTTGACTAACACCAGTGTTAGGAAAGCACAGCAAAAATTTCTGAAATGTTTACATGGATTTTTTTAATTTCTAGTTGATACTAATTGTTCAATACTTTTTCCATGGCACAGTGAGAATCAAAGCTAGATCTGTGTCTGCGTCTGCTTATCAGTACTGCTGTTGTAGTGGAAGACAGTGCCATTTGCTTCAAAATATATAATATGTACAGGGTAGAATCATAGATCAACTCTGTTGGAAAAGACCTTTAAGATCATTTAGTCCAACTATTACTCCAGGACTGCCAAGCACACCACTAAGCCATGTCACTAAGGGCAAACTGATCTCTCCTCATGATCTCCCCTCATGGCCGCCCCTCCTCGCCCCTCATGATCAACTTAAAGTGATGCATAAATTTAAGGTTGGGTGAAAAATTATGTGGACATTTTAATTCTAGTATCTGAGAGGTTTGTCTGAGTTCAGCTTAAAAACAAAGCTCAAAGAGACATCATCTCTGGGTATTTTTCTGCCCTAAAAAACCCCAGCCCAAACCCAATTAAATTAATGAACTGTGTTTTCTGTTTAATATGACAAAATTTTGACCCAGTGTGTGGGCCACAGGAGGTGTTCTTAGGTAAGTGCTCAAAAAACCTTTCTTTTGCTCCGTGGGACCTTTCTTGCCAGGTGATTCTGGTGAGCTTCTGTGCTAAGGCAGGATCAGATATCCATCTCTGAATCCAATTGTACTAAAAAATAAAAGGGGGTTATTGTCTCCCAGTCTTTCCTCCTCTTGTGGTAGTTTGTCCATGTCTCCCTGCCAGATGTTATCACATCCTCAGATTGTTTACAGAGATGTTCTGAAGGGGGTCCTTAAGTTGCTTCTGACAAAATCCTCTGTGTTAGCTAAGAGCTATTAGTTAAGCCATCTTAAGTAAACCTGTCTTGTTTTGATTGATAGGGATTGGGAATGATTAAAAGATCAGCCCTTAAGAGCCTGTGTGACCTGCCTGCTGGTCAGGGCAGTGGCAGGGAGCTGGAGACAGTGACTATTCATGAATTTGCAGAGAGCACATCTTATAAAGATCCCAAAGTAGCTCCTCAGCCTCACTGACACCAGTGCTGGCGGGCAGGGACTCCTAGGTTCTGTTTCTGAGTTAGCTGCTGGCTCACTACATAGTCTTGAGCATATCAACCACCTCTGCCTCAATTTCTGCATCAAGGCACAATGATCTGCATAGCAGGAGGACTGTGAGAGCTAACTGTAGAGTTTGATCTCCTTGGTGCTGAGTTACAGGCAACTACTGCACTTCATATGAATTACCTTTTTTTTTTTTTTCTCTTTCTGATATCTTGAATAAATGAAAATTCAAATTTGCGTTCACAATGGGAAACTACACTTCATTTTGAAGAATGTTGTTTATTCTGATGACTCACTATCCGCATTGTTACTATGTTAAGTGGCCCAGCAAGGAATCCTCCCTCAGCCCTAATCAGAAAAAGCACACAATTCCCAAGAACAATGCAGCAAACTATTTAGCTGTCTATGTGGAGGGCTAAAATCTGCTGTCTGGATGCCACTGAAATTCCTTTTGACTTTTTATTACTGGGTAAGGTTAGCATGAGTGCATTCTTATGTGTATTCAGTTAAAACTCACATCAGCTTCTCAGGGAGACCAACGCAAGTAACAGTGGAGTAAGCAATAGCAGCCCCGGCTCCTTACGTGGCACTAGTCTGACTTTATTTTTTGTCATACGGTTACGTATCAATTATGATACAGAACAAAACAAAAAGTGGGTGTTACATGATGCCTGGGTTGTTGCTAAGACTGTTGTATAGGCAAGACAAATTGTTGATAGAACATTCTACATGTCAGCAAGATTGGCAGAAGGGAAGAGTTCCTTTCCAACACTGACAAAAGTTAAGAACACCTTTTCTCCTCCTGAAGACAGGCACATAAATCCATGTTGTGTAAGGTCATGTGGATCTCAGGCCATTGGACTGCAGTATGAAATACTTGTCAGTGATGCCAGCTTGAATTCCCATCCCTAGCTTACTCCAGTAACAGAGCACAGTTCCTCAAGTGGTCATCTCTGTTGGAAGCAAACTACTGTGCAGAGGTAGCAATAAACAGTCGGGTCATTTCACTCTTGATGAAAACAGAGTATGTAACTATGCCTGAAAGTGTCTGCTAAAGTGGTGCATGGCTGGGTTGCTCCTCAGTTTGGCTGATGTTCCTCTTCACACTACTCTGGCTTTGTAGTGCAGTATTGCATATATATGGATATATATAATCTCTAATATGGTCTGAGTAACACAGTGGAATAGCTAGGGTAGGGGAGTGCTGCTTATGTGGCTAGAAGAATCTAAAATTGAGCACTTAAAATGAAAATTAACAACTATTCCTTTGTGATGGCAAAGGATCAGTGTGCAGTGTGAGTGGTTTTGTAATACTGCTATAGCCCAGGAGTCAAAAATCTATTTTCGAGAAATAGCCTTCCAGAAAACTCTCACTCTTCAAATTATTATGAGATGTTTTCAGCTCTCCCAATATGATATGATGGATGATGAAAAAAGCAAATTAAATATACTGAGTTTAAGATGGTTTACTGCTTAACTGTATCCTCTACTGGGTGTACTGGGTTGTTTTTTTTTTAAGCTGCAGAAGGGTTATTACCATCTTAAAGCCAGGAGCTCCAGTCTCCAAGTCCCTATGACATAATGCAAAAGAAAATGGGACAGTTAACTGACAGACTCTGTCATAACTTACTCACTGGAAGCTCATACAAGCTCCTGACACTAATACCCTGCCTGTGAAGGCACAGAACCAAAACCCATCACCACCTGAGGCAAGCATAGTTTGACCACAGTAGCCTTGGGTGGAGCTATGTCCTCTCCACCAGATACAGTTGGGGATGAGCCCTTATCTTTTGGTGTGTGTCTGAGCAGTTGCTGTGTGACAGCACCTCTCACGATTGAAGTCTTTAAGAAGAAATATGGAGATCATGGGGGAAAGGTGGGAGATGGGAGTTTCCCAGAGAAGTCCAACCCAATTCATTCCCTTAAGGATGAGGGTTGCAGGAATATCCCCTGGCAGCCTCATGCAAATAGGTACTACCCACTCTGGTCCTGGAAGGACATCTCTCCCTCCTTTGTCTCCACCATACCAAGGATCCCTTGGAGCAGTATTGCCAGACATCTGTTAGCTGCTGCTACTTCTGATCGCTTCTCTGCTTGCAACAGACCAAGCCCCAGGAGTAGCTCACACTATTTCAAGTGACATTAGTTAACTGCTCATTCTTCCTGTCTCCACAGCTGTCTCCATGACCACTGTCACTTTTGCATGGGTTTGCTGTGGCACCAGGGTTCCTCTTCCCCAGCAGGATAGAGCCAGGGGACAGGACATGTGGCAGGGAGGACAGTGTGAGAAACCTTTCCACCTCCTGCTCTTGTTCCAGTATTATAGTCCATGCTGCTAATCTGTTTTTCTGACACATTTCTCCGTGCTCCCTACAAAAGCTCATTTTCTCTGGCTGATTTCAAGCAGCAGTGGGAGATGCCGATGTGAAGCCAACATTGTAAAAGCACACTGAAACCTAACTTAAACTTGGAGCCTGGCCTAGCCAGATCAGCAGTAAAATTTTCAAAAGGAAAGAGGAAAAAAGCTATTTCCCATCACAGGAGCAATGGGGTGTTTTCCACGGGAACAATGATGTTCTGGTTAAGTTCTAAGAACTTTTCTAATTATTAGGCCAAACCAATGTGAAAGCTGATGTCAGCAGGAAGAGCTGATGGGAGGAATTGTAATTGTGTCTGGGGCCATATGAAAGCATTATACCATGTCTTGCTCCAGACTTTGCATGAGTCATTTTCCTCCTGGTCAGGATTTTGTATTGAAGTGCAGACTGGCAGTTGTGTGGATCTTTCCTTGTGCCAAAACTGCTGTGAAGTTGGTTTTGTTTGCTTTTTTTCCAGTGCCACTGTAAGAAATACCATCAACAGAATTTCTTTGCTGTGGAGGGAGCATCAAGCAAAGCATCACACTGTGTGGGGCAGTAATTGCAATGCTTGCTGCTGATTTATTGTCAGCAAGCTCTTTTCATGGGAAGAGTGCTTCCCCAGTTCCATCTATAAAACCGCATTGGTTTCAGGAGGAATTATGGCTACTTGCCACTTCTGACTATCTGCCTCTGAGTGCTTAGCTCTTTAATTGTATATAGGCTTTCTGTAGAAGCCTATTTGCTGCAGAGACCTACCTTTGGACACCACAGTGTAGAACTGTTCCCAAAAAATACAGTGGTTTCCATCTGTAAACCTGAGATAACAGTTTTGCACTCCCTGCCTTGATTAAAAGGTATTTTTAAAAGTGGGTGCACCAAGTGATCTACCTTTTTCTTCCCCTTTCAGCTCATCCCAGCTCCTTGTGGCTTCATTGGAGGAGTACCCATTGTTTTCAGATAGAGCTAGATTGGACTCCAGGATACTCTTAAGAGACAGTCACCAATTTATTGCTGCTGCCAGCAGGTGAAACAAGTTACAAGACTGTGTAGGAAATTTTTGTAGGAAGCAACAAAGCAAGCAGTTATGTCATAGAAAATGGGCAAAGCCTGGAAATGATCCAACAGCTGTGTCAAGTACTTCCAGCTACAGTCTTCAAGTCAGAGAGAAAACCCCATCAGCTACCATGTGATTTGTGTCATTCATGTCCATACGAGTTAAGCCACCACACTAGCATTAGCCACATGTATTCACAGCTGTATGGTACTTGCTGAATCCTCATGCAGTCTTCCTGGTGCGTAATCTGGAAGGCTTTGTTATAGGTCAAACTTGCTTAAATGTTCATGCACTTAAAATATTGAAAGGCTTCTGTTACACCCACAAAGCACTGGCCTCAAACCTCTCCTACGCTGCTCTTTGAGAAGTTTGACTTTTTAGCCACTGTGGGTGTTAAGTGTATGCTCTGAAGAGTCTCTGCTCAGCCCTGGTATGTGGTGGATATTAACACTTGAATACAGATTTTCCCAGACTCCAACATGTGGATACTCGGAACTTTCCAGCATATGCATACAAGAATATGCACTTGCACTGGATGCACCAGCTTTGCACAGGATTTTAAAGCATAATTGCTTTTTAATTAGTAGCACAAAACTATACGAATCTACAACACTCCCCAAAACAAAACAAAGCAAAAAAACACCAACAAAATAGCTTTATTTCCTGCCTCTATTTCTTTACCACTATGGACATTACTCAGAGACCTGTAAGCTGATCAGTTTTTCTTTGCAGTTCATCTCAGGGCTTTTGAGCCCTACAGTCAATACCTTTTGGCTGGTACCTCAATTAAACTAGAAAATGCATGCTGAAGAAGCATTTCATTCTTCTGCCCCATCTTTTGCTCCAAATCTTGTGTGTCTTGCTGCAAGTATGCTTCTATATCCCAAAGACTGATATATCTTTATTTATGTATTTGTTTTTAATGCTTTTCTCTGCTGCAAACAGCAGTCCTCAGCACAAGGAGTGACTTTTCCTGTTCCACCTTATCTGACAATAACTCCTAAAACTGATAAGCCTCCTTCCATCAGTTCTCCACTGTTTTCTGATGCAAATTCATAAAACTGGAATTAAAATTCATCCTTCTGCAGTATGTGGTGGTTTTCCTTTCGACAGTTTTCTGAGTGAGAGCAGCAAGTGTGAAGGTGTTGAAAAGCAGCCTGCAGTGCTCCATGTCAGCTGTAGCTCTCTAGCAGGAAACACTGCTGTAGCAAGATCAAAAACTGATATTAGCATGATGTCCAGGGCAGTACGACCTATTCTTTTTATTCTGTTAGTGAACATGCTATTTTCTTGCTTCATTGCTTCATCTACAGCACACTGGCAGTGGTGACTGTCATTATTTATTACAAGAGATAGTCTATCATGCTTTTCAGTGGAAAATTGGATTCCTGACAAAATCATTTTGCTCAAAGCTTTGTCTTTGGTGTGAAAAATTCACTTTTATTTAATTAAAAATCATTCAAAGAACACATTTTTTTGCCTGAAACTTTTAGAAAGTATTTCTTTAGTGCAATGTTGTTAATTTTTATGGGACACAGGACAGAAGTGTTTATATCTTCTGTCTTTTTTTATGGCTCACTATTATAGCACTGACTCTTGTGTTTCTTTGGAATACCGTTCTGTGTGCCAACGAATGAACAGAAGGCCAGTATCTATTTCATAGTTTTATCAGGATAAATCCTTGCTAGTGCCACTGAAAGGAAGGCAGTTTCTTTGTATATATCTCTATCCACAGGGCTTCTTGACTGGTTGAGCATTGGGGGCAGAGCTCCCTGGTGGAGACATGGCTTATATTGGCAGAATAATAGTAATCTTTTGCCAATATACTTCAAACTGATTTGCCATACTGCATAAACTGTGCCTGGAAGAAAACTAGTTCCTGCTGACACTGCTTTTGTCAGAAGAAGTAAAAAATCCAGCCTCTGACCAAGACAGTCATATGACGAGACACATGTGCAGGCAAGGGCTCTGATGCAGTATCTGGTCTGACTGCCACCTGGCTAGCCCTGCAAACTTTTCTGCTCTTCTTGTTCCTTTGTAGTAGAACTAAATAACACCATTTCCCACCCCCTATATACTTATAATTATAAAGGTACAGGCAGATTTGGTAGGTAAAGTAAGTCCCCCTACTAGTCTGTGGTTTTAATGTGAATGGCTAGGTTCATCACTATGACCTGCCAGCAGAGTAACAGTTTGTCTTCTTGGTGATAAGCCACAAACCCCTGGAAGCACTCCTGGCACCTTCTCAAGTGCAATCTAAGGTGCATGTCAGCACTGATGAAATGGAAGCTTTATAGAAGGCTGTTTGGACCTTGATTATTTCAGGAGCACCAGTAGTCAGGGAACTGGATCACTTGAGCTGTCAGCTGGGTAATTTAGTGCAACTCCTATAGGGAATAATGAAGGTTGTGATAAACTGCAGTGTGAGAAGCTGGTAAATAATTTTTATGGTAGAACTGTATTTGGAAACACTGAATGATGGCAGCTTGTGTCACCGATCTTATGGAAAGGTGCTTTCCAGAGTTATATATTTAAATGGACATAGTCAGTCTAAGCTGTTCTTTGGGAACTCAGCTGAAATCGACAGAATGGCTTCAGGGTTGATTTAAGAAAAGAAAATGCCATCAATAATGTTACATATTTATTGATAACATGAAACAATTAACTCCTTTGGAGAGGATGAGTAAATGTGATTGTATTAATGCTGATTTATTACTGCATTGCTTCTAGAACACAAAACAATATTTCCAAACCCTAGTATCCACTTGTTTTGTTTTTTTTTATCTTGGCCTATTTATCAGTTCTTCTCCCATGAAGCCCACACAAATGAGGAGATACATTTGTTATGTTCTTCTTATTTCACAATGTCTAATTCAAACCTGCCAATAATGTTTCCTTGAAGAAATACACATTTACTTTTAAGAGGTTTGTCTAATTTTATTTTCTATAGGTTATTTTAAGACCTGGCCACATTTAGATTTTTTTTTCTTTTCAAATTCAGAAAACTCCCTATAATTAATGTCCTGTGGAAAAATTTTCAAAGTAAATAACTGAAGTAATTCTGAAATACTAGTTGGTTTTGGAGTGCTATACTATGGATGCTGTACACTGGAGAGGTGCTTGTATTGACTGTAATTAGAATTTGGTTTGATGAAACTCAAAGTTTCCATACACATGGAGATAACTTCTCAAAAAATATCTCTGCACAAGTCATAGGCCTCTCTTCTCTGCTTCCCTATGCTTTGGGCACTTAGGGAGCATATGAAGCTGACATTTTACTCAGCTGGGGATTGTACTGACAGGGGTGCATGACTGTGACTTGATGATAGATGATGAAGGACCCAATATTAGCTCAGAAGTGGTGAGAAGTGCTGCTCAAACCAGTGTGGGTATACTTGCCAGCCCCAGAAAACCTGTACACAGGTGAAGTAATGCAGTTATCCACTGCTGTGGGTTATGCTGTCATTCTGTATCAAGACAAATTAGTGTACTCGGAAGCAATCAGAAGTAATTACTCTTTAAGAAACAATAGGCATCACCTTGTGGTTTCTATCTGACAGGTGAAGAGCTTGTCTTCCTGTGGAAAACCCATACAGCTTAATCTTGTGTCAGATCATATTTCCCTGTCTCCTTCTGGTAAATGTTTACATTGCTGCAGTAAAAGGGGCACTGCATGATCTTGGCTAACAGGGGACTCCATGTTTAGAGATAGTAATGAGATCCAGCATCTTTCAGCTATCACTCTCAAGATAAATGCAAAGAGGGTTTGCAGGTACAGAATAGCATCTCAGTAGGGGCTAGAGTGGTCTCATTCTCAAGAGTAAATCCTGGTTCCACAAAGTCAATTCCTACTGTTACATGAGCTGGTGCTGAGGCACAACAATGATAGGAAATGAAACAATAGGAAGTGAGTACAGAGACCTGGCCATTCTCTTGCTCTTCAGGTAAGATGCTCAATGACATTTCAAATAATTAATTTTAGGAGTGTAAAAATATTCACTTGAACCCGGATTTTCTCACCCCTACTGCTGCATTTTCATTCCCATCACCCACTTGTTATTTTTAGGTGTTTCCTTAAAGACTGAACCCTTCCTAAAGGCTGCAGTGGCATCTTTGAAATCTTACTGAAATCTGAAGTCAGTGTGTGTGTCAGTCAGTGACTACAGTTTATGCTCTCCAGGAGGAACTGCAGGATTCATCTCAGTGAAGATGAAGCCAAAGAGTGGCAGACTGATGGAGATCCTAGTGAGCTCCCTACTTGTAGTGATAATGAAGTGTGAATCTTTCTTAGGTAGTAAAGTAGAGAGAGTCTACATTTCAGATCCTGGCAAATGCTGTCATCACTAAAGCTGCCCTCAGAGGGTTGTTCCAACCTTTTGTAACTTACCTTTGAGGTAGCTTGTGGGAAAGGAAGACTAAGCAACAATAAAGTGATCCTGTGGTTAACTCAGCTAAGCAGTGCACAGAAAATCTGGATTCAGATCCTGGCTTTGTTTTGGATGTCCTGTGTAATACAGTGTCTGTTCACCTTGGTTCTCCTCCCATCAAACATAACTAAGAACACTTTCATACCATCAGAAAGTGCCTTTGAGAATATATTCACTGATGAGAGAGAAAAATACTGCATGTTATTGAGTAAAATAGAGATAGACCAGTTAAATACTATTATTTAATTGGGTTTTACCCAATCTCTGAGAATTAACAGTGAGACAAGACTTTTATGGAGGGACAGTCTCTTTCATAAGACCAAACTTTACTTTGACCTTCATTAGTCTTTTAAAAGAGACTCTTGATAACTTTGTCATGCTTGATTTCTTCATCAGGAGGGTGGTGTAGCACTGGAATATGTCACCTAAAGTGGCTGTGAAATATCTGCCTTTGTATATTTTTAAGATGCTGTCAGACCAAGCCATGATTGACCTGATCTGGTGCTGGCAGTAGTGTTCCTGCTTTGAATGGGGAGTTGGACCAGGGATCTCCAGAAGTCCCCTCCAAACAGCAATTTTTGTGATTGTATTTCTAATTAGCTTTGTCCTATGTGGAAATATCAGAATTATTTTGGGCAATATCTGTGTGGTGTGCAGACAAACAAGTTCAGTGTTTATTCTTATTACGGGTATTAAGTATTCTAACACAGGTAAACTCTTGAATAGCCTTGCTTTCTGGCTCTCTCAAGGCAAGATTAAGGATAGATATTAGAATAGGTAAATTATCCACTTTTCAAATTATTTTTATATCATATCCACATATTATATATATGGTTATGTGCCTTACTTAACAGTGTATTTTATAACATCATACTTATATCACTTCTGTATAACAATACTAACACAAAAAATTGTCAAGCATTAACTCTACAAATATGTTGAAAAATACAACCTAAGTAGGTCAGTGTCTTATGAGGATACTTGAGGATGAAGTATTTTCTCTACCTACAGATTCATATATACTATACAGAGTTAACAGCTGCTACTATTCTGCTAATGGGAACTATGTTCTCTTTATTATGTTAAAGAAAAATCATTATTTACTTCTTTCTGTCTTATGTTTAAGGTCCAAATATTCCAGTCTCTTTAAGAGAAACCAGCAGAACTAAATTAGTACTCCCAAAACTCAGCATGATTTATGTGTAAACTCCTGTAGCTATTAATGCTAAAAGCTCTCACATAAAGAACTGTAGCATAGTAATAACATCAGGTTCTTGTTTTATGTTTTTATGTTTACTGCTTGTTACTATTTCACATATATGAACTGATCTAAAAAAGTGTGCATGCATATTTACAAGGATGCACAATGTAATGAATTCTGCATGGTTCTGTTAATGGGCTTTTAAATCCAGGCTTTGGCTGTAAACTGTTGCATTTGTGTCTGTCACGTTGTCCTGATGCAGAGAAAAAAAAAGGTATGAATGACACATGTCAGGAACTAGGGAAATGAAAGATACAGAATGTCAAGGCACTGCAAGATGTTTGTTTGTCTTGGTTTATTCCTTCTGTCATCTTACAACTGCTGTCTTACATACATATTAAATACCTAAATTCTCCATTCCTCCAGTTTTTGTCCTGAAGAAAAAATATGTAGTAAGTGTAGTATACAATAATTATTTTCCTTTGATGTTAATCTGGTAATTTAAATCTTCCTTTTATACACAAAGCTCTTGCTTGTTACTCTGCATGTGTGTATGCTGGCAGAAAGTAGAAGCAAGCTACCCATCCCTGGTGTTTCTGCTGCCTACTGACTGAGTTCCTTCAGTCTTCCCCGAGTTGTGCCCTCCAGAGGGTGGGAAAGAAAAGAAGCAATGGCAGCACTATTTTGGCTGGTAATTCAAGAGCTCCAGAGTTGTGTAAGCTGCCATAGCTGGAGCTCCAGCACCCTGGCTCCCAATGGGTACTGGAGTTGATGTGTTTCATCTGCACTTCAGGCTGGCAATGCATTGCCTTTGGGACCCCACTGCCATGTTTTCCCTCAGCCATTAGGACTCCTGAAATGCATACTCTGCTGTCCTGTGACATATCAAAAGGAGAATGGCTTTCCTGGGTATGCAGATTCCCTAGGAGGGAGACATGACCATGAGAAAGGGCTGCTACAGGGCTGACTCAAGACACAGCCATGTGCAAGGGCACACGTGGGTAGTGCCACAAGTCAGGTAGAGAGCATATGGTGGCTGGGCTGCTCTTCATCTCATACAGCAAACTATCATTGTGGGACTGGGGAGGTACTAAAACACAGAAGACCAAGCAGATGGTACCAAATCATAGTAGGCTCCATTCTTTTACAATGGATTTTTTTTTTAAGGTTAATTCAATAGACTGATCGCAATTGCAAGAAATAAACAGCAGCGGAGAGTGCTGTGCCAGCTAGAGCTGCATGGACTGGCCCTGGAATGATATCCATGTTAAAGTTTCTGTTCTATAGGGGTCCTTGCACTGTGCTTTTTGCCACTATATCCAGAATGTGGATTCAGCAACAGAGCTAACAGCTGTCTTATGTCATTCATTGTCTTGTTCTCTTCCCCGGGCAGGGAGTAGTGCAGTTTGTTTCAGCAGGGAATGTCTGTCTAAATGTGTACTCTGCTCTGTGTTTATGTTGGAAAAGAAAAAGATCAAAGCATGTGCTTGGAGTTAAAAATGGAAGCTGTGTGATTAGGGACCTCATCTCATTCCCAGTCATGTGCGTATGTACATGTACTTACATGACGTACCCCTGCCCCTTGTCACTGCTGGAACCCGTCGCAGGAGAGAGCTCTCTGAAGACCAAGCTGTTTCTTTAGATGACCATCAGAGGTCAGGGCTGCTTTGAAGGGAAGTGGACTTAAACCTTATCTGTGACTAATTACTTGTCTGCAACGAAGAAACACCCAAGATCAGGTGATGATAGTGGCTTTGTTGAGGCAGAACAAAGTCCTATCCATCCTGGTGTCCTGTTTTAGAGAGTGGAGTACTGAAAGCATATAAAAAGAGGATAAAATGGGACACTGTGACAAGAGTCCTTTTCCTGGTATGTTTTTACAGCTTCTGGTGCTCTCTATGGAGGCACTTCCTGAACTCCAGGCTGTATCTAAATTGCTGTACGTAGTGGCTGCTGCTGGATTCCCATGAAATGATCTAGTTTTTTTGAATCCACTTACTCCTTTGAATCCTGCATCAGTAACCTTCACATTCAACTACCTATTATGTAAGAAGTACTTCTATGTTATAAGGAGTAAAGAGTAGTTCTTCCCTGTTTGCCTTCTTCATTGCACTCCACGATAAATACCTCAATCACATCCAGTTCAGCTGTCTGTTTGTTAACTGACTGAGTCCTTGTGCATGAAGTCTTTTCAGTTATAGTTTTAGTATTTCAGTTCAGTTTTAGTACTTCTGGTGTTCTTCTTGATTCTCTTAACTCTACCATAGCTTTTTGAGATGGCATGACCAGAATTGCATGCACTGCTGAGGACATAGGCACACCACCAGGGATTGACAGAATTGGAGAATGATGTTTTACATTTTGTTGTCTCATCCCTTCCTATTTGTCCTTAGCATTGCGTGGGAGTTAACAAGTAGCTCTATTGTTAGAAAAGCCTACAGGGAGAGCCTTGCAGGCTCCTTCTGAAGGAAGGATGCAGATAACAGGACATGATTTATCTGTTTAATTTATGTTGGACTGTTTGATTTTACAAAATTAACTTTCTCCATGAAGAAAGATGTCAGATGAAAAGTTCGGTTGAAAGGTGCAAGGAGAGAGTGAGAGATTAGTGTTCATAGCAGTGCAAAGCTGCACACTTTGATCCTTCTTCATGCTTACTGCTCTGCTCCATTGTGTATCTTGCCTACAAGACAAAGTTTAGGGGCAGGACTGGGAGACTGCCTTATCCAGAAACCACCTACCAGATTGTTTCCCTTGGATCAGGCCCTGTTTCAGCAGTTATGTCCTTGGCTTTTCACATGCAAAAGAAGCACTCTATTAAAAGAAACAAGATACTTCCCAGAGTCTGGCAGCTTGCATTTTAACTATCACCCCCGAACAAGGGACCTCAAAACTGACCCCAAGACGTTAATTTAACCATTACAATTCCATTAGTCTAATTTGTCATGAAACATCTTTGACTAATTACCTGCATTTGTAAGTTAGTCCACATGTCATGGGATAAGAAGTCAAGCATAGTTATAGGTCACTGCTCTGGGCTGCCATCACATAACACAGACCCTAGATAAAAGGGAATTTAGAGTTGATAGGAAGAATCTAAATGACAGCTACTCAGTCAGTACAAGGCAGCCAAGGCTGTAATGTAAAAACTGGACCATTGTCTTAGAAGTGGCATTTTGGAAAAGATGGGGCATGACCTCATTAGCAGAATAAGGTCTAAGCAGACTGAGCATAATGCATTCCCCCTAAGCATTATGGGAATCTTGAAGGTTCTAATTTGATAAATACAGGTCCCCACTAAAACCATTTGCTAAATTTGGCAGACAACAGTAAGTCTCAAACATTTATAACTAATTTAGAACGATCCCTTTTCAAAGAGACCTGATTATGTCCTGAATATTACTTTAAAAAAAGCTCATTTAGGAACTGCTGTTGGTTTCCTCAAATGACAAATGTTGAAACAGAGGGAAAGACCAATTAGGAGTCTGATTAAAGGTTGCTCAAGCCTTTCACTGAGTAGAATGTTTGGATTCAGTTCCCTATTACTTGTTGGAGATCTGCCCATGAATTTATAGCGGGAGCAGCAGCATGCTGTGTGCCACAAACACCTCTCTCTCTTAGACTTAGGCGACTGTAAACTTCTCTTCATTTATCTTGTTCCAGTGCCTATGACATTCCCCTAGAGACAAGATGAGGAGAAGGATGTGGTATGTGATTAATGTAGGACAAAGAATTCAGAAAATTTCCTCTTCATTTTTTTTTTCCTGTTTCTCTCTTCACTGAGAGAGGAGGTGCAGAGGGACATGGCCAAAAGCAATTCCCCCCCATCAATATACAGAGTGTCATCATCACACTTCTAGCTGCTGGTGCTGAGTGTGAGGGGTAATTAAATCCCTTCCTGCCCCCCAGCCCTTTGTCTCTTAGCTGATCTTTACAGACAGCAAATGCAATTTAATCCTTCACTTCTATCACTCATTTGATCAATACAAAGGGCCAGCAACAACACAGCTATACTGGTCAGGCCAGCCTTACTTTTGTACTCCCTAAGTATGGGCTCTGTCCAAGCTATAAATCACAGCTACTCTAAATTATAGAGGCTGCCAACATATCAGAGGGCTGGAGTGGGAGCTCCCTGTGATCACAGCAGTGAGGGGAGGATAAGAAAGGCCCTGACCAAGCTGTCTTTTCTGTACTCAGGATCTTTATTCAGACAGCAAGGAAGAGAGAGCTTCTGTGAGTCTCTGTGCTCCTCTTGCAGGCATAAGCCTGCCACACTGGCTCAGCTGTGTTCTGGTTTTCCCTGTTGTCCTCCAGAAAAAATGAAATCCTCTTTCTACAGACCGCAAAGCAGTCACTGAGATTAGCAAGAAACTTCCCTTGGTGGTGTATTACTGCAGACTTTATACTTGCAGATACTCTTTTCCAGCACCCCTGTGGGGAGACAGGATTCATTGATTTGTATTTTCCCCTTATCACCAGCCAGCACTGTGAGTGTTCTGTTCTCTGTGAGGGGTAGCAACAGCATCACCATGCAACAGCATGCTGCCCCCAACTCCTGCCACACAGCAGCAACAGCCATGCACTATCTCACTGCTCGGTGGGGTGAACACAATGGCACTTCTTTCCTTCCTCTGTAGGAGTTCACCTGTCATTTTCTACCAGTATTCCTCCAAATCTTTAAAGATAAACGAATCTTCAGGTTTCAAAATCGTTAGCCTTTCTGCAACAGGCATAAGTATCTACCAGTCTGCAATGAAAAATCACAGACAATCCATCCTTTCAATCTCTTGCTTTTATCGTAAGCCCCGTGCTTGTCAGCTTTGCATTCTTGGTGTGTGCAGTGTAGCTGAGTATTGCAGATTAAAGGTGAGCAGTTGAACAGGGAAAAAAAGCAGGAGTGAAGCGGCTGTTTAATGAGATAGAGGGGCTTTCCTCTTGAAAACTGCTTACCCACATCTTGCCTCTTGTAATTGCAGAGTATTTTAAGGAGAATGCTAGCACTGTTTTCCCAATTTAATATATTTTACCCTTTTTTAGGATCATCTTTCACCTTGGTAGCATAAAATAATTCTTTACAAAATTGTAAGTGTCCCACGACATATTTTTTTCAAACTGCTTATTTCTGCCATGTGCATCTTTTGTTTTACACTTACAACAAAGTTTAAGTGTGCTCAGGAATCACAGTTTAATTAGTCTCAATCTGTACCTAACTTTGAGCCCTTGCAGTTTCAGGTTTGAAAACTTCTTTCCAGCCAAGCCTGTCTCAAGGTGTAACAAAACTTCTAAAGCTGCAAATAGATATTGTCAAACTGACTTACAATGGCAGGTTGTGATGTGCTGACAGTTAGAACCAAACCTTGGAAAGATTAGCTTCTTGGCAGCTGTTTCAGCCTACTCATATCGCTTGCTGTCTGTCTTTCTGCTAGACTTATTTTGACTTTCGCAAACTCCTATCTGTGCCTTGCTCTGTTTTTCAGGTAGATGTTTCACCTCCTGGTACCCCTAAGAGTCTCAGGTGGGACAGCTTCACCACTGGACCTCATGCCTCCACCAGAGGTGTCATTTGCTGGCATTCACCTCCTGAAAGGGACCTAAGAATCCATCATTACAAAATCTGCACAAGCTTATGGGGGTCAGAGTAGCTAAGAAAGATCATTGGAAAATGGCTAACGTATGTATGTTGCCAGCATACATACCACTGCCCTTGCTGGTCTCTGGAGAGGTGCATAGGTGTCATTGTTTATATATGTATAAATGATAACAGGGGGCTTCTCAAATGGCAGGATCCTGGGTTGGGATAGGAGGGCTTTTCTGTGAGGTGGGGGCTTCTCAAATGGCAGACACTTGGGGTCATATTCTGGAGAAGATAGATGCCCTAGCTTGAAGAGTATTGCCACCTCTAGGGCAGGAAATTATACTGGGTTTAAGATGTGGGACAGAAGAGAGAGAATCTGCCTCACAAGTGACTGAAGGAATTTATTTTGGGGACTTGAAGGACTGAAGTAACTCATTTCACATGACTGTCCCTCCCCCATCCCAGGCACATGAGTGAAAGCAACAGTCATTCTGGCCGATGGAAATGTGGTAGCTCTTATTTTCTGCCCCACCTTCATCTTGTCTTTTTGCTTGTCCATACAGTATCATATACCCTATGGCATCATGTAATTCATGTAATTAAAATAGGTGATTATGCAGATGCAAATGGGTCCCGAAGGACACCTAGCACATGGACATAGCACCACAGGCAAGTTTTAACTGATTATGCAGCTATAAAGAAGTTTCTTCTTTTTAAAATTAAAAACATTTAAACTTTTTTTTCTTCTTTTTTAATTCTAACAGCTTAACTTTTTCCTTTCTGGCTAAAATCTGACATGAAAGAGAGGGAGCTCAGGCTTAACATGGAGCACCTTAAGGAAGTGCAGGCTGCAGCTTTCTGGGTTTAGAAACCTGTGAAGAGCACAAGATATTTCCTTCCATTTGCAACACCCCTCCCCCCTGCATGCAGAGTGCAAACCCCTGTATGCCTCTGGCTTCCAGATCTGTGACTCCACCCTCCTTTTTATAAACTGTGAATTTTCTCCCTTTCAAAGCACAGATTTTACCCCCTCCCATGCCCCCTGGAAAGTTTTGCCCTGCAAATGCCCTGGGTTTGTAAATCATATGGAAACTCCTTGGCTTCTTCTGTTTCTGTACTGCTACCTCCAGCTCATGGTTTCTGTTTCTATGTGGTCTCTGCTAATGAGTAGTGTTTGTGGCCTGAATGGTTGGTTTTCTCTGCATTTCCAGTGAAAAGTGTGTATAGAGGGACTGTAGCCTTCTTGCTAGCATTATTTCTTGTTAGGTAGTAGAAAAAGAGGTACCATTTTTTTTTTCACTCTCCATCATCATGCTGATTTTATTATTATTACCAGCAAGTGATGCCAATACTGTTGTCTTTCCTTGTCCCAAGTCTTGATGGATGCATTCAATGACCATGTTAACCCCTCTTTATTCTCAGTAGCATCTTTATGATAGTATTTTCTTTCCAAGCTGCAATCTTGCAAACCTTCATTCCAGCTAATCCATCCTCTTTTGGCATCTTTTCCAAAGGTCTAGAGTTCTAAGGGGAACACTGAGCAAGGAGATTTTTCCCTTGATATCCATAGATCCAGAATTTCTTCCTTTCTTACCTATAGGGCTGCTCATTCCTCTTCATTGCTATCAGCAATGAGGGTCAAATGCTACTTGAAGAATATAATAATTTTTAAGGGAAATAAGAAAATAAGGAATGTAAACCACAGCTGTCTGCATTTTCTGTCTGAAGGTACAAATCAGGTGGAGCTGCCCTGATACTTGTGCTGCTGGTTAAAGAATAGCATGTTATGTAAAGAGCAATACATAATTTTCTTTATGTGAAAGAGTGATCCTGCAGTGAAGCAGGAGGTACCATGCTTGTGGTGGGATCAAGGATAAGATGGTGCCTGAAGCAGAGACTGTATGGACAGCATCACCAACAGCATTCCTCAGAGCAGCATCAGAAGCTCTGGCGGACCATAGCAGAAGTTTTCTACTTCATTATGTGCTGAAAAGCAACTGGTTTCTACTCATTAGATACTAATCAAGGTCACCCCTTCATTGCTGAATGCACTGCATTTACTATGCTGTTGGCAGGAGGTCTTGCTCTGCTCCTGTGTGTTCAGGAAAAAAAAAAACAACAATGAAATAAAATAAAAGGAGAAGAAGTCCTTTGGCCAGCCATCTGTTGGAGCACAGGCCAGATGCAAATGTTTGGATGCATTTTGCAGGTGTGCCCTGTGACCCATTTTTCCATGGAGGAATGCACTGGGAAAATAGATTACACTAGACTGTTCCTGCAACTGCAGTTAATCATGCGTTTTCTGTATTACTGCTACAGGATTAACACAAACATTGCTCCTATTTTCAGGTTTATCAAAGGCAGCAGCACATCTCTCTAATCTCCTATTTCCCTACTCTCTTTAAAGTGTCTAAATGAATGGAGCACTGATGAGCAGGGATGTGGTGCCAGCAGGGATGGTGTCAGTTAATGCCTTGCTATTTATGCTATTTAATGCCTGTATGCCTTTATGTGTCCTGGGTGACTTGCTAACCATCTGGCACCCTCCACCCCTTCATAGGACATACAGAGATTTAGACAGCACCTTCATTTGTCTCCAGTCCAGAGAGTGACCAGCAGCAATGAAACAGTACAGTTCTGGTGTGCCTGCTCCTACACAGCCTACACCTGCTGTCAATGAAGGATGCAGCTTGGAAGCCACAGTTTGGTGACTCTTGACACCAAGAGGTTTTGATTTTAATGAGCTAAGGGTGCATACCTGTATTTATATTGAGCTGAATCACAGCCTGAATGTTTAGCTTTATACTTTCACAAGTGACAAATCCTTGGGTTGTGTCCTCCAGCCTTCTAGAAAGTGAACTGAGATCCACCCTACTGCTTTCACACCACTGTCAGCTGGCATTAACTTTCAGTCATTTTCTCCTTTGAGGCCAGACTGTATTCAGTGACCTAGAAGTAAAATATTCTGTATTTTGTTAGCAAGTGGTCCCTGGAGATGTACAGTCTAAATTGGAATGTTTTCTCAGTGAGCTCTTTTGTGTATCTTCCTGTAGCGATTGTACCGTAATTACCAACACTCCTCTTTCTGGTAGCAGAATTTATTAACTGCTGTCCACTTTCTCCTATGTATTTCTGCTCAGATCACAGTGAAATAAGGACTTTGTTTAGTTTGTGGAGGGGCCGTGATATCCTATGGTAAAGCATTTTCTATATGACATTCTCAGAGATTGTATTATGGATTCACTGATATTTCTGCAAGGAGAGCAAACTGAAATCTGTGTTTGACTTGCTGCACTGCATATTAGCAGTTAGGCTGTGGGATCTCACCCTGAAAATGCTCCCATCTGTGAGACTATTTGCAGCAGTAAGGACTAGTCATGTGTAGAAGCATTTTCACAATCACTTCTCATGATCATGGGATCACTTGGGGATGGTGCTGATAGTCTGCTGGGAGGTACTGGATGCCCTTTTCAGTTCATTTTATTCAGGAAGTAGCCAGCTCACGTAACTTTAATGCAGGCTGCTAATGCGGGTAAGTTATATCTCCACAGTTTTTTATGTTCCTATTCAAGGTCAGATCCAGCTGGTCACTCTGTGGCGGTATCTAATGAACTGCCAGCATCCCTGAAAGTATACAATTTGAGATTAGAAGCAGCACCAGCTTATTACCATGACAGTCAATTGCAAATGGAAGCACAGTGGAAGAAAGTGCAAGTTAATGTAACATGTGAGTGGAATAGCACTCAATCTGTGTATTATGAAATTGTCATTCTGTGCCACTGTTCAGCATAAATGGACTAATCTTCAGTTTGAAAATGAGTAGAGCTTGACTGCTAAAGAATAGGTCATTTGGCTTCTGGCAGCAGCAGAAGATGCTGTAGTATTAGCTGTAAGAACTTATGCATTCTTGGTAAGGAGATAAAAATTATTAAATAGCACTGCTTGCTTCTCTATCTTCTAAAGTAATTCATATTTGAACTCGGATTCATCTAAGTATTTGCATAATTCCTCAGGCCATTCCTATTCAGCCATGCATTTCAGCTTGTGCTTAAATTTAAGCAAGTGCTGAAGTCCTTTTCCATTCCTGGGGCTTCAGCCTTGCTGAACAAGGTCTTGGCCATTAGTTTAAAATGTTTCAGTAGCTTCTGAGATATATATGCTGTAGCAAATGGAAGATTGCTGTATTTTTTATATTATGGTCTGAATTTCTTTAATGACTCAGAAAGGTTAACAGTGAAGATCCTGGGGCCCTGGAGAGGCTCATTTTCAACAGAGTCTTCTGTTGGAAATCCAAGAACCAGAGAACTGGGGTCACGTCTCTCAGGAGCTTCATGGACTCTGCAAAACTGGCAGTCACACCGACTGCCTCCCTTTCACTGGCTTCTTCCTCAAAAGGAATGAGTAGAGCCAAGGGGAAGGTTTTGTTGGGATCTTTGGGACATGGAACTCTTTAGGCCAAATTCTGTGATGAATTATGCCTTATAATTCCAGAGTAACTTCTTAACTTTGGTAGGGTTGTGCCAGGTGGTAGACATTGTTGAGGCAAATTGTAGTTTAAAAAACACAACTCGGAAAAATTGCACTGCCATTTGTATTTCTATCCAAATACAGGAGGGGGGGATGGTGAAGAACCTTGATAGGCGATTTTTTTTTGTTTTCTGGGGATGGAAAGTTCAAAACCTATTGCCTGGCATTATTAAGCTTTTGTGTGTCAGTTCAGTTTAGTATCAGAGCACGTCAGCCAATACAGTGCCACTGCTTCATGAAGACATGTGTAGGAATTGGAATTTTTTCAATTGGTATTGACCCCAATCTAAAATGAAATGTTTGGTTATGGCTTTTTGAAGAAAATAAATAAAACAATTGACTTTTTTTTTTCTTTCTTTCTTTTTGGGGAAAAAAAAAATTGGTAGGAAACCCTCTACAGAACAGATTCATGGTCTGAAGCCTTGTTCACAGTAGGACTGGTGGGAATTTTGCTGTTGACTTTCATGTAGCCAGCAGGAGGGATTGTGTTGCTCTTTATCTGGAGGTACCAGTGTAACTTCAAAGCTTCTTGGCCCATGTCAGAAATAAAATGTTTTCTGCCAAATCTCACTGATTTCTTGGAGGTTTTGTTCCATTGAAAGAAATATGGATTTTGTCTCTATTGGAGAGATACACAAAAGCTTTGCATTTGTTCATGGAGACTAGAAACATGTTCTTCTAATACACCAGTAGCAGAAGAAAGGACAGATGTCCAGATTAGTGCTCTACTTTGCTGGGCTGTCTTCAGATCATTAGTTTAAAATGTCTGCTCTGTGAAGGGGAATTATTGCAGGCTCCAGGTGTAGGTATTTACAGCATATATATATATACTTCTGTTCTATTCTAGAGCTGTGCATCATACCATCTCTGTTTGCATGGTCCCAGCACATGAGATGATTCACCTGCTGCTGAATTTTCCTGTTTGTATAGCAGATTTTATTAAGCTCCAGAAAGGCCTACTTGGAAGCTGGTTTTCCATCCCAAATTGAGGTCTCACTATTAAAAATCTTGTATGAGCAAAGGAACAGTTCATTCCATTGCTAGGTGACTGGAGTCCTTTGTTAGCTCTTCTTTACCTGGGACAAGCAGTCAACAAGTGAGAGAGAGAGAAGAAAAAGGACTGGAAGAGTCAAGAGAAGGGGAAAGCCTTTCTAAGGGAAGAGGAGTATTCAGTGAGCAGTTTTTATGAGATCTACACATTTGGAAATTTGCTAAAATATGTTTGCAATGTTTTTTATAAGCAACATTAAATGGAAGTACAATTAGTTCTGGACTTAACCTACCCACTTGTCCTTGGATTTACTGCTACCTCAGAGCAATTTTACCATTTTGCAGTTCAAGCCCATCTACGTGCTTTCCTCGCAGGTTCCACCACACTGAGGACAGTACTGATAGCCACAGAAAGAGTAAAGTTGTTCCTAAGGAGGGGCCTGAGAGAGAAATTTCAAAATCAGCATGTTCCCAAAGAGGGGCCAAATTTCTCAGAAGGACTGAACAACAAACACGCCTCCTGTGACAGATGGCTATTTCAAAAGATCATCATTAAAACTGGCTGAAGATTGTCTATTCTGTTGTTTTTGACAAGAACTTGGGGTTTCTGTTAAACATAACGACAGTGCAGATTTCTTTTCAGTATTCCATTTTTATGTGAGAGTTTAAATTGTTTTGGTCAGGGAAAGTCTCACTTTGGTAATGCTTTCATTTACAACTCACTGTGCTGGAGAGCCATGTGATAGATGCTTCCAAAAGTCTTATCACCTGTGCTAGTTACTCAATGGTATGAAGCTTTTGTGAAGCTCCAGCCAAACACGGGTGTGCTCTGTCTGATGTGGTAGACACAGCACTTGAATTTGTTGCTTCCAGTCAGGTTTTCTTGGGTAAGTTTCTGTTTAAGTTTTCTAGAGTGGGTTTAGCTTTGAGACACTTGATTTGGGATCCTGAGCACACAATCTTCGGTGTAGGAATGCCTTCACTTGTGGCTGTTCACATTCAGGATTGGGAGTGAAAGTTGGGGGGTGTTTGTATGTAGCTGGGCACTCAGAAAGGGAGATTGTGGAACTTGAGGCTGTTTCTCAAAATGTGTGCTGTAACATTTCCATGGTTTAACTTTCCCATCCATAAACTGAAGGTAATTCTTCATCATCAGTAGAAGACTGACAAAGTTCAGTGTTTTTGCATCCAACCTTGGAGAAGCAGAAATAAAAAAAATAAATAAATAAAAAATTCTCTTCCATCTGAATCTCTCAAAGCTCTTTTAAACTGTTAATTAATTGAGCAATGATAATGACGAGTCTGTGGGGATGAAGGGGGAGGAATAATTTACAGGTGGGAGAAATGAGGCATGAATGACTTCCTAGCCTTACCTCTGCCATGCTGTTAGTCTGTGTCAGATCCAGACAGATACCTTCTGTCCTGTCTCCTTTTGCATCTGTAATGGGTGACTGGGAACACCAGCTTCCTTCCCACTTCCTCCAATTCTTCTGTAGAAGACCTGTGTCCTTATAAGCAGGCTGATGTTTCATGGAACTACAAGGAGTCCATGTGTCCCATCTCTCTGAGGAAGCAGGCTTGAAAGCTGCTTGTTTTAACTCCCGAGTTTTACCCACTGACCAGTACATGGCCAGAGAGCAAGGCAGAAAAGTGGGTCAAGAAATTAAACTTCTGGGTGCTCTTAGGACAACTGCATGTTCTGCCCTGCCTTCCTCCTCCAGACCTTGCACAATCTAGATTACGGTGTGCTGTACTCTGCATCCCTCCCACATCAATTCATAGACTCATAGAATCATAGACTAGTTAGGGTTGGAAAGGACCTTAAGATCATCTAGTTCCAACACCCCTGCCATAAGCAGGGACACCTCACACTAAACCATGCCACCCAAGGCTTCACCCAACCTGGTCAGGAAAGAATTTCTTCCTTATATCCAATCTAAACCTCCCCTGTTGAAGTTTGAACCCATTACTCCTTGTCCTGTCACTACAGTCCCTAATGAAGAGTCCCTCCCCAGCATCCCTATAAGCCCCATTCAGATACTGGAAGGCTGCTATGAGGTCTCCACGCAGCCTTCTCTTTCCCAGGCTGAACAGCCCCAACTTTCCCAGCCTGTCTTCATATGGGAGATGCTCCAGTCCCCTGATCATCCTCGTGGCCCTTCTCTGGACTTGTCCCAACAGCTCCATGTCCTTTTTATGTTGAGGACACCAGAACTGCACAAAATACTTCAGGTGAGGTCTCACAAGAGCAGAGTAGAATTCACGTTATATCTTTGTTACACTGAGCAGAGTGGCTGAGGAATATTTGTCCTGGCTCTGAAATACCAGCTCACCTCAGCAGAGCAACATGGCTTCCTTTTCTCACCCTCTCTTTCCTGCCTGAACCCCTGTATGTTGGGATCAGAAGACTTCTGTACAGAAAACATTGTCAAACTTCTCACATATGTAGAAAAAAGGAGCACAAGGTTAGTTCAAATTTTTTAAAATCTGTGGGATGGGCAAAGTAAGAATAACTGCTTAGGAAAAGGTCCAACACACAGTTTCATCTACAGGTTGGCTGGGAATCCTGTTTAAATTTAGTTCTTAAACACAGCTGTGAAACTCATGAAGCCGTCACACTGCTTGCTTACCCAGCAACCTTTATAGTCTCTTGGGAAGGCAATAAAAACACCAATAGTGAGCAGTAATTCTAACAGACTCTTTTGCTTCATTCCTCCAGCTGCTCCTTGTCAAGCTCCTGCAACAAAAGACATGAAGTTTTTCTTCTAGGTAACCTGGTTCTGATTGCTTTAATGTACCAGTTATTCATATCTGAAAAGGAATACCAGGGGTTTTATTTGCCTGATAGAACTTATGGTTGCCTTTAGCCATAGCTTTTTCAGTAGTTTTTAGCTGGGTAGCAGTGATAAGTCCGCCAGAAAAAAGCAATGGTAAAGTGAAGAAGGTTCAAGATAAATATTTTGCACTTATAGTCATGTTTTTGACTCTTTTTCAGTTTGTGTATCTTATAGGATTTTTTCTTGCAAAGCTGCTACCTTCTGTGTGGTGAATTTAAGCCTATTGATTTCTAGTTTTTCTAACTGCATTTTACAGATGCCCTACTGCATCTGGGACCAGAGCTTGAAAAGCCCTGTTTAGTGAAATGGATTGTTTTCCATGTGTCATTGACACCCTATATTTTGCTTTATCTAAATTAGGCAGTCTCCAGTATTCTCTGATCTAATCCCAAAAGTAAAGGGGGTGTGTTATGTGCAGATATAATGCTTCCACATAAATTTCCTATTGAGCAGTTATTGGAAAAGGAGATTAAAGCAGGTAGAGCTTGACCTAACAGTTCAGTGCACATGCTGCCAGGGCTGCAGTGCCTGCTAACAGCTGGCTTTTCTGCACCTCAGCAGGTGATGGAGTTCCCACTAGTTCAGGAGTCCATTGCCAATGGTTAGCACATGCTGTTGTGAGAAATCTCATCAGTCAAAAGTGTCTCATAAATAATTTAGAGAAAAGCAATTAGCACACACAGCTGTAGCTGTTTGCAAAGTCACAGTTATACCTGCCAGGGCAATCTGGAAATGGAAATTTCTAAACCTATTTTCTGAAGTAGCCAGAATGGTCTAGCTTGGAGCTAGGGTTGGTGGGTAGTTGTTGATGAGTAAGGAAAAATTGCACTTTCATGTCTTTATGTGTAATGAAATTCAGGAGAGAATTTTAGTATTTTGCATATTGGGAAAGGATCAAAGAGATGCATAGTTTGAAAAACTCCAGCAGACAAGGCCTTATCCTTCCAGATGCTCTGCGTGTGAAGCAGATGCACGCGTGTGAAGGGGACAAGTTTTAAGAGAGAGTTGGACTTGCATTTTGAAGGCATCAGCTAGTTAAAGCTTCTCTATACATACAGACTGCTCAGCAAGAACAGGCAGGAGGAAAAGGAATAAGATACTGCTTGAAATATCTCATCTGAGTATGCCTGCCTTAGCAGATTGACGGGAGTAAACTGAGAACTTCTGAGTCATAAGGAGAGGAACCCGCTCTTTAAGAATCACAATCAACCAAGGGAAATGCGTGACAAAAAGATTTGATTGTGCAGGTAGGTGAGTCCTGGAAAGGGATTGTCCATATTAAACCTAGAGATGGCACCAGGTTGAGGGGGGTAGATGTAAATATGTTTCAGGGTAGGTTTGGCATCACCTATCTTGATTCTACTTTGGGACAATGGGATGGATGAGAAACATTGCAAGATCAGTGTCTGGCTGGAAGCCAGTGACGAGTGGTGTCCCTCAGAGATCGGTGTTGGGACCGGTCTTGTTCAACATCTTTGTCACTGACATGGACAGTGGGATTGAGTGCACCCTCAGCAAGTTTGCCAATGACACCAAGCTGTGTGGTTCGGTGGATACGCTGGAGGGAAGGAATGACATCCAGAGGGACCTTGACACGCTTGTGAGGTGGGCTGATGCCAACCTCATGAAGTTTAACCATGCCAAGTGCAAGGTCCTACACCTGGGTCGGAGCAATCCCAGGCACAGCTACAGGTTGGGCAGAGAAGAGATTCAGAGCAGCCATGCGGAGAAGGACTTGGGGGTGGTGGTCGATGATAAAATGAACATGAGCCAACTGCAGTGTGCGCTCGCAGCCCAGAAAGCCAACGGTATCCTGGGCTGCATCAAAAGGAGCATGACCAGCAGGTCGAAGGAGGTGATCCTGCCCCTCTACTCTGCTCTTGTGAGACCTCACCTGAGGTATTTTGTGCAGTTCTGGTGTCCTCAACATAAAAAGGACATGGAGCTGTTGGGACAAGTCCAGAGAAGGGCCACGAGGATGATCAGGGGACTGGAGCATCTCCCATACGAAGACAGGCTGGGAAAGTTGGGGCTGTTCAGCCTGGGAAAGAGAAGGCTGCGTGGAGACCTCATAGCAACCTTCTAGTATCTGAAGGGGGTCTATAGGGATGCTGGGGAGGGGCTCTTCATTAGGGATTGTAGTGACAGAACAAGGGGTAACGAGTTCAAACTTCAACAGGGGAGGTTTAGATTGGATATAAGGAAGAAATTCTTTCCTGTTAGGGTGGTGAGGCACTGGAATGGGTTGCCCAGGGAGGTTGTGAGTGCTCCATCCCTGGCAGTGTTCAAGGCCAGATTGGATGAAGCCTTGGGTAGCACAGTTTAGTGTGAGGTGTCCCTGCTTATGACAGGGGTGTTGGAACTAGATGATCTTAAGGTCCTTTCCAACCCTAACT